>WBNM01034922.1:119105-221178 GCA_013399055.1 Ramphastos sulfuratus | reverse complement strand
GCACCCATGATGTCAGTAAGGAGAACATTGTGTGAGACTGTGCATACATACAAAAGGCTTTGCATCTAATGAATGATGAGCTTAAATAACTGAGTAAGATTTGTGAAGATATGCTGGATTCCTCTGAAGGTGGGAAGATAAATTACAAAACCTCACTCTTCCTTTCCTAGATGTGAAGGCTTTCAATTCTGTCCTACATCCATCTCCAGGACAGTAGGATAACTAGCATAAAACTCTGCTTAAATTGCCCCAGCACAAAGCCTCCTATCTTTTTAGGGTCTAGTTCTGCATTAACTTCAATGCTTGAAGCTTTTCCTTACATCAATGGCAATTCTATAAATGACGTCTAATAAAGAAAGGTACTAAATCGTTGAGGCAATATTTCAAATATTTCTGATTGGTGCTGCAGATTACAGTGTGTGGTGATAAGAATGAAGAAAATAACTTCACATTCTCAAGGAACAATGAAATCTTATTTTTGTGAATGTCCTCCTGTAATTACAAGTGTCCACAGAGGGATGTGTTTCAGGGAAGATAACCAGCGTGAAGCATGAGGAAGACTGAAAAGAAATGAAAACCCACTTTCCTTTTCTTAGTGCAAGTACCTGCTACACCTAACCCTTGATTTGCTCAAAACCTTGTATGAATTGTCCTTCCAGGTAAATGGGATTGCAATTAGATCAGTCTAAACTTCAAGTAACTCTGGTGGATTCTCCCTTTTAGTCTCACTCTGTCTAATAGCAGCAGTGTCAGATACAGAATGAGACATGCACGGACCACAGAGCACTAAAATCTCATAAACTGTTCTCCTTGACCTTAAGTTAACACTTCCTGGATAAAATTCACCACTTAATGCTTTGTTCTTTTAATCTTCCACCCTACTGGAGTCCAGGCTAGGCAGAATTAGGTCCTCTGAGGTCTGTGAAGTTATTGTGGAATTTCAACAGTACAGCTGAGAGCAGAATCTGGTCTTCTGAGGATATTATTATTTAATATGAGCTTTCAAAACAGAACACTTAGACTCCATGGACACCAGGCATAACCCTCTTTACACATAGCACTTTATAGTATGTCAAGGTTGATGTATGCTTTATGTTGGGCCTCATAACAAAATGACAGGCGTTGCTGTCCATTGACAAAGCCACATGACAGCGAGGTGTCAGAAACAGAGAGTGCAGATGTATTATCGCTCTACCACTTAGACAGGAATGACATCCTTTGAATCTCAAGAGACAATGTCGCGGGCGAGCTAACCTTAGTGTGCCAGTTGTATGCTCAACAGTATTGACAGTCAACAATTCCACATACATCCATCCTGAAAGAACACTGAGGTCTAAAGACAGCAGGCTTCAGGTTTCATATGCAAGATAATGTTAATAGACAAAGGGTGACTATGAACAATATACTTCAGAAAAGGAAATGAATATTCTATATTTATGCTCATTGCCTCAGATGTACTCAAAAATTCCAATTTCATTCGGGTTTTTTTTTCCCAAATGTTCCATATTTTCATCCTATAGTATGGAGAGAATTATTTGGAAAGACATACTATTAAAACTCCCTACAAGTGAGTGTACCATATAAAATAAGACCATTTTATATAAATTAATCAGTTAATAGATTTGAAAGCCCATAGATTAGTTTTCTTTAGAATATGACCCAAGATAACACTATAAGCTAAGTCCTGGAAGACATCATAACCCTAACATTATCTACCTACGCTTCTAAAGTAGGTCACATACCTTTAAGGCTTAATTTACTTATATACCCTACAATACTTTTTAGCTTTTATGAAAGTTTATGGAAAATTTTACAAAATCAGCTCTATTTATATATATATATATATATATATAAAGAGACAAACTCACAGCATTATACAGGTCACAGCATGTTCATCACTACACAGATGTTATTCATAGTCACTGGGCCCATGTAAGTAGGTCATTGGACCTACTTGCCCTTTTCAGTGATCCTGAAATATGGTGGCATACTTGAAAAGCCATATAGAAATGTGGGGGTCTCCTGATAAATCGTTCCAGGATCAGCTGCTAACTCTGGCATTCAGATTCAGAGAAATGACAGCTGAGTCCTATTAGTAGAGGTGGGGAACAGGCAGCAGAGGTCAAGGGAGCAATTAGCTCCCACCTTTCCTGGAAAGGGACTCCCCATTTACTAGCAGTGTAAGACTGAGGTAGTGACAAACCCTAAAGAAAAAGCCTGGAAACAGTAGCACTGTTCCATGAGAAAGGTGTATTCCATTGTTAAGAAAGCCAAAGCAGGAGATGAGGAGAGGTTTGGATCTCATTCAGAAAGGCAGCTGAAGCCTGACTTCCAAAGCCAGATGAAGGAACTCCTGGTTTTTCCTTACTTCTGCACCAAATCAAAGGAGAGAAAGAGGGGGGGAAAAAAAAAAAAGGAAAAAAAAAAAAGCAGGGGGGGGGGAAAGAAAATTAAAAATAGAAAAGGAAAAAAAATTAACCAAAGAAAACAAATTCTTTGTGCTAAACTGTGTCAACCCACTGCATCAATCACACTAGTGGGTGGGACATCTAATTTAAGGCCACATGCTCTTGACTGCAATGTTCTTGCTCCAAATAACCACAGCAGAGAAAAGGTATCTGGACATTGCTGCTTTAGGGGCCAGGAGCATAGCTAATGGTGGCTATAATCTCAGCCTATATGGTCTTCTCATGCTATGCTCTTAACTACATCCAGCCCCTCTCCCCCCAATGTAATCTCTTGCCTGATACCTGATCAAACAGAAAAAAATTGGTTTAACTTTATAGGGGAATGGTGTGGGTATGTGAAATAATTAAGGATTTTTTTTTTCCTCTAGAAAATATCTCAGTGTCTCAAGATAGCAATAAGAAGTGTACCATTAGGTATTCAGGATGAAAAAAAAAAAAAAAAAAAGACTTAAGCTATCAAAACCTTTTCAGCTGCATGAGTTGTGTATGTTAAGAGGCCTGGAAACTGCTTCATGTGTTTCACCTCCCGCTGTGCAGTTTTTATGCTGACAGGACTGAAGATAGCTTTTCCAGCTCGTGATATCACAGGGAAGATGCTATATTAAACTAAGACATCTCTGATCATATGCTAAAAGTGCTCATGTAACATGTTCATGGTAAGTCCGTTTAGAGGCATGTTTAAAATATAGTTGGTTTGAGCTGTTCTAGGTTCCAAAAAATTATCTGTCAAACTAATTCATGAATGCCTTGAACTTCCAGTCTACAGCACTTCCCAAGCACAAAGTAAAACCTGTCTGAAAACACAGAATTAGTTTGTTTACGGTGAAGAATGCAAATAAATTCATTTTATATGACATACCTGGAGCACCAGCACAGGCTGATGCTAGGAAGTTCATAATGGATACTTGGCCTAACCATGTTGAAAGTCATCAATATTTTGTCTAAATCTGAGTACAGCATTCCCAGGTCAAGTGTACAGAGTGGTATAACTCCATCTCTGGTTAACTGAATTGCAAGCTTCCCAATTGTTAAATGAAATTTTGAGTGTGAACATGAAGCAAATATTACAAGATCGAAGTAGCCTCTCCATTACAGACCTATACAGTCCCACTGATGTGGGTTTGGGAGTTCCCCGCCCCCCCACACTTTGTAAAATGACCCAGGCTAAAACTCAGTCAGATGGAAGGTTAGATGAAGCTCTATTTACAGCTCAGCACAATATACAAGCAGATATATACACTATATACAGGAATATTTACAGAAATGTACAAGGTAAAGGTAATACAGAAACACAACACCCCTCCCAGAAATCAGAGACCCCAGGAGGGGCTCCCAACCACCCTTCCACCTTCTCCCCACCCCTATACCTTACCCCAAGGTTTTGAGGATCGGCCAGAGGAGGAGTGAGAAGAAAAAGTGATTAGTGAGGTTACTCGGCAGAGAGGAGAAGCCAGAAGTTGCTAGACCACCTCAGACACTGCGCCCCCGAGACTGGGACAAGCCTGACTGAGACTGCAACAAGCCCAAGTGGCTTACCTTTTGTTTTGAGTACTTATTCCTAAACATCTCAGCAAGCCTATGAGTGAAGTAGACATCACCCTTGTTTTTCCTTTCACAACCTACAGTATAGTTTTTCTCTATTAAAATATTCCAATTAGCCTTAAACCAGCACACCCACACAGAACTCTGCAGAGAAAAGACCTAGGACAAAGATAGAGGGTATTTTTCTAAACCTTTGTCTTCCTTCTGACTGTCCAAGTGTGGAGCTTTATCCTCTGTTGAGCTATATTCTACTCTGTGCAAGTAAAATCTTTCAAAATCTGATTCTGATTTTTTCAGACTTTCCAAAGGTAAGATAAAATTCAGTTTTCAGTGCCGAATAACCTCACTATTGTAACTCTGCCTGGACAAAAACGTGCCTTAGGAAATGATAAAACATTTCCTAAACTAGATGCACTGAAAATCCCCAAAGGACCGAAAATAAAAATGAATCTTGAATTTCAAACCTTAGAATTTTTCATAAGAAAGCTGTCTACTACAAAAATGTGTTCCCTTTAAAGTTGCACAAAACTAATCTCAAATATGAAAATGGAGACCCATGGAATCAATAGAATAGTCTCGGTTGGAAAAGACCTCCAAAGGTCATCCAGTCCAACCCCCTGCAGTCAGCAGGGACTCTCAACTAGATTAGGCTGCCCAGAGCCCTGTTGAGCCTCACCTTGAATATCTCCAGGGATGGAGCCTCAACTGCCTCCCTGGGCAACCTGTTCCAGTGTTCCACCACTCTCATGGTAAAGAACTTCCTCCTAACATCCAACCTCAATCTGCTCTTCTCTTGAAGCCATTGCCCCTCATCCTGTCATTACAGGCCTTTGTAAACAGTCTCTCTCCATCCTTCTTGTATGCCCCCTTCAGGTACTGGAAGGCTGCTATTAGATCTCCCCAGACCTTCTCTTCTCCAGGCTGAACAACCCCAGCTCCCTCAGCCTGTCTTCATAGCAGAGGTGTTCCAACCCCCTGATCATTTTCATGGCCTTCCTCTAGACCTGCCTCACTCAGTCTTATTACTGCTGTCCTTCACATCTTCTGCACAGATTATACCTCTCATTGTATGAGTTACACTGCATTTTGCTACTACTAAGTACAACTGGACTCATCCGAGTGCCCAAGAAGTCTATGGAGATACTGTGAAGCCCCTCCATGGTACCACATCAGACCATTTCTTGTGGTTTGAGAAGGACAGAAAAGGGAGAAAAGTCTCTGAGGTGTGTCACCTCACTAAGACAGCCTGAGCCCTACTGCAAAAGTTCCTCTGGGCTAGTGCCATCTTCATTTATTACAGCAGGGTAGCCATGGGAGGACAGAGCTTGATGAAGTTTCATTGTTCTGGGTGAAGTGAGGCTGGCTGGTGAAATAGCAGAGCCAAGAAGGAAAAGAGAAACATTAACTCCTTCCAAAAGTTTCTGTATACATGTAGAATACTATTTGGAGAACCACACACCTGATCTGCTAAGGACTCCAGCATCAAGAATATATACAGCCCAAAATACAGCCTCAGTTTCAGGCCCAGCACTGTGCTAGCTCCCCATTATACTTGTTGGCCCTGTGGTGGGGTTCTGCCCTTGGTATGGCACAGAGCACCCCTAAGTGTCTGCAAGGTGAAAGACATCAGGCAGACAAGGGGAGAATCAGGAAAAATGTTCTTCTGTTCATTAAGGCCATTCTTAACTATGTTATGCTCTTCTGGCCAAAGACCCTTTGTTCCTAATGACATTCAGCTGGACACCAAAATTCTGTAATTTTATATTACCAATTTACATTGATAAAATAAAAATCATATAGTACATTTGCCAGCTTGAAAATACACACACACATTCACCTCCTTCCCTCTTCTGTATGCTGAATGCTGCTCCTCAAGGAAGGAAAGGGGGAAGGTGACTATCCTTCTGAATGCTATCTACTTTTTCCTTTCCATGCTGTTTACTGCAGGGTGTCTTGTTTTCCCCTGCATTAGCACCAAATGTTCACTGCATAAGCTGTAACTCAGACAGGCAGGTGGGATCTCAAAGCTAAGCTTGTGTGTCTAGCACTCCTGTAAGAGGTACAGCACAGAGACAGAGATGTGAAAAGCTTCAGAGCTACCAACTATAAAGTTCAGCAGCTTCTCCCAGCCTGCATGGGCCAGAAACCCTCAGAAGGTCAGTGAAGTCCCCAGCCAGGTTTAACAGGCTTGGGCTGATCAAACAGCTAAAGCAGGGAGTTTAGGTTGTGGCAGGCTCCACTTTAAGTCTTGTCTAAATCCAAGAAGATCAGAAGAGGAGGGGGAAAATGAAAGGTTAGCTCTAAGTATCAGGCAAGAACCTGGGATGTTTTTTTTTTCTGTAGTCTTAATGAGTTTTGCCATCCTATATCTACTGACATTTTAATAACTGCTAAACCCCAGAAAGTCTCCAGAGAAGGTGCACTGATACTATGATGAGCATAATATAAATGCATAGACAGACAGACAGATATTAATAATTCCTTCCTACTGATATATGTGTATATATTCATATCATAATATAAAGCTTTCAGGGTATTTTACCCCTATTCAGCACAACAACATTTACTACTATCAGTCTAATCATAAATACAATTATTCTTGAGTACTCTATTACAAAAACCAATAAACTAGGCCTCAATAGAGATTCTGAAATTACTTAACTTTTCTTTAGAAAAATATTAAAACAGTATTATCACATCAATGAGAGGAAAAGACAGGAAGATAATAAAGTTATGTTAAACCTCCCTGTATTTACTCATGTGTGAAACAGTTATGTCTGGTCACATAATTGCAATGGTTCTGAGAAATATTTCATATTTTATAATGAACATTAAAAGAGTTTGTGGATCATTACTTTATATGAGTTCCAAAGTTATTACATAAAACCCAACAGGAATGGTTATAAATTATTTGATCCTCTACTCTGGCCTTGGTAAACATAACATGAAGGCTGAACTATCTCAGCAGACAAGATTCATGATAATAGGTAAAGTGCTTCTACAGTTTAAAAAAAAAAAAGAAAAAAAAAGAAGAAAATACCAGGGTATTTGTAAGCAAGGCTCTTAACATTTTTTTCTTTGCTGTTTCAAAGAAATCCCTTTCTGCAATGAGCTTAAGCCATTAAAAAAAAAAAAACAAAACCAAAAAAACCAAAACAACAAAAACAAATAACCACCCACCAAACACCAAACCCACAACCTAAGGAGGGAAAAAAGCTTTGTCTAGAACAAAAGAAAACTTGCTCACAGGCATGTTCTATCATCTACATATCTGGCATTATCATAACTGTGGCCCTAAAGTCACATCAGATTCTTGAACCTACAGCACAGTATGTATTTAAGACACTATACTTAGCCCTGAAATAATATTATAAGCAGTTATTTGACTTTTTTTTCAAAAGGATCCTGAAGAGCATCTCATTGAAACATGAAAAATAATAGTGTACTAACAAAAATTACACACTTGACACAATCATGAAGAATTTTTGTCTTCCAACGACAATTGGCAGCAGCATTTTAATTAATGAGTGATCATTTGCTCCAGAGATAAGTGTAACACTAAATGAATTCTGGTCCACTTCCCCCTCTCAGCTCATCTTTGTCTCTTGCTCCTGTGCTTTGTGTCAAGATACATTGTGGATGTTTTTGTTTTGTTCTATAAATGTCTTCTAAGAATATTAATATGGCGAATTAATTCAGTTACGCACACACACCATTTAATAAGAGTGGAAAACATATTTAAATATTCTGGTCAATTTACAAAATATATTTAATGCAGATCATATCCAAGTCTCAAATCCTGCAAATTTCTGCTCATGGGCACCATATTAATTCCTTGTGCAAGAAAACCCTTTCCCTGAAAGAATTACTGAGGGATACTTTTTGTTCCATGCAGATGGAAGCCTGGGCTGGGTGGCCGTGACGGTCTGTCCTCACTAACTGCTCTGCTCTAAGTTTCCAAGATCATGGTTAGCAGTCAAAAGCTGAGGATCAGGGATGGACAGAAGCTGAGCTGGGAGGACTCAGCCTGCACAGTACCTGCCATCAAAGTACAGTGTCAGGTCTTGTGAGCTGCCACTTCTAATTTTTCCTTATTCCACCCCACTCATCCCACCCCACCCCCACCCTCCACAAATTTAAGATACTTCTTTTTTGTTTTTAACCCTTTTTAACCCTTCACAATTCTAGGAGTTACATTGAAACACTATACCATGCAGCCAAGGGCACTTACCCTTCACAGCCTTTCATCACAAAACACTTAGGTATGAAAGCTTCCTGCCTTGCAAGTTATCTAGTTGTCTAATGCCAGGTGTGCCTGCTATACACTGGCACTGCTGGAAGAGCTGTTAAGGTGGGTCAAGGTCCCTCCTGAGCACCTCCTGCCCCAGAGAAGTTATGTTTTATTAGAATTTTCTTAGTTTTTCTACTACCTCATGTTCAACAAACACTCCTTTGGTAAAGAGAACGTTGGCCAGCCAAAACGACTCTGCTTTAAACAACTTACCACTGCCACCGTCCCATTTATATTATTGCTGCTAGAATTATTGCTAATTCTGTGTTATGATTTCTTAGTTCCTGCATCACAGCTATTCAGTGCTATAACTTTTTCAAACTGGAAGTCTACCTGCTGCTCTTGCTTTCGTCTCACTATCATCTTTGTTTCAATTTGTCAAATAAGTACACAATTTGTTAAATAATAACTTTCTCCTTGGCGTTTCAGAAACTCTCAAGAAGGAAACAGCTTCTATCATGTTGCCTGGAAATTCTTCCTGGTTGGCCAGGGAGCTTCTTCTCTGGATTTTTCAAGTGATATTCTGACTTTTAACATCACCCTTTTGCATTAAAAGCCTGCAGCTAGTGGTACTGACACAGGAGGATTTTACAGAAGAACCAGCCTGAGCCATTCAATAAAGTCTGGCAAGCGCCTGTGCCCCTGATGCAGAGATGGTGCCGAACGAGCATAGCTTAAGACAGCAAAGCAACGAAAAACTTCCAGGGCTGTTCTGGGGAAGGCAGAGGTTTGTTTGAAGGACTTTGCTCTTTAAAGATTATCTGTTCCTGTCGGGTTTTTATTTGACAAACATTTCCAAGCCATCTGTGCGGCAGCCTCTAGGTGGTGCTGATACTGCACATCTCCGGCTTCCCGGCACAATGAAAACATTAATTTGCTATGAGATAATTTTTGACGTAAATGTAAAATGGTGCCCATTCGAACTCAGTAATGAAGCATGGTGCATTTCTACAGCTCCTAATTTGACTAGTTAAATGACTCCATTACGTGTCTAACAGACAGAAGCAAATAATTTCTGGTCAGTTGACGCTCACTTATCCGTATCATTTTACCCTGAAAATAAAGTCTCTAATCTACAGTTTCTTTGTCTTAGTTTTTTTTTAAATATTATTAAAGCAAACATACTTATATAAGAGAGATTAAACCAACACAAACTAACAATTAAGGCTACAATACAGAAATCAAGTTTATATAATGTGGGAGGATACATAAGAATTCAAATTAAATAATAAATTAAATGACTGCTTATGTCTGTTATTTGCAGTGCGAGACTTGACAACATTACTAGTTAGGAAAAGGAAAATATCTTTATCAAATCTGTTGACTTTGAAAACCACTTTAAATACTGCCGGCAAATCTGCCTGTAAAACTTCCACACACAACTTTGAGAATGTTTGGAAAGACTCTTTACAGTACAGAGCAATAAAATAAAAATGTTGCCTTAATAAATATCAGGTGATGAATAATTTTGCCCTGAGGAAAAAAATGGTTAATGCTGAATCTTAATGTTCCTCATCTAAATGCCTTTTTTTTTTTTTTCTTCCTGCTAAAAACAAGTTTAGAATTAAAGCATATCACTTTACACATATTGCATGCATATTAGCGAGACACAGCTGCTTATGTCCTGCTCTTAAGAGCCATATGATTAAGTTATGGGATATCAGATAATCCAAAGTCCTTTTCTATTGGTCACCTTTTGCAGACAAAGGCTTTTTAGTTTTAAGTCCATTTAATGACAGAATGTCCAATTCTATAAATGTGTGAGTAATTCCAGTGGAACACCTGTGGCTCTCTACTAGAATATAGCAGGAAAGACATAAAATGTCATTACAGTAGCATTCAGTGTCTGACTTTAACAAAAAATATTCGCAATCAAGGCTGCCACTCCAGTCTGATGTATTCCATCATACTCGGGTTTCCATGGTCTCAGAGAAGTGAGTGTGAGCTTACATACCATCTGTGGTACCAGGCTTCATCACAGTGGGGTGAGCTAAGGACAGAGCAACATTTTCTGGTTGAAGTCACGGGTCCCGTGGATTCATTTCCACAATGGTTTGTGGGGACAGAGGCATGTGATGCAACATTATTACCAAGGGAAACATAAAAGGAAAGTTTTCACACTGTTCTTAAAAAGCAAACAAACAAACAAACACACACCAAACAAAACCCCCCAAACCCCGTACTTCACTTTAAATTATAAGAGGGGGAAAAAGCTATGACAATAATTATGCCTGTTGGGTTTTTTTTCCTCAAAGATTTAATCACTATTTGAGCTGTTTTTCTACGAGTAAAAGCTTGCTAATGACAGGGAAGGAAGACAAAGAATTTTTGGTGCATCTGGTGCAACGTCCAGGAAGTTCTCTGTTGATGTTTTCACAACCATGACAGTGGAAATGTTACAATCCAAATCGACCCACAGAGAGTTAACGTTAAAATTAATGGGCTTCTTCATAGTAGCCATTCTTCAAACAGAAGAAGCATTCAAAGATTTAGAGTTGTATTTACAACTAAAATATAAAGCTTGATATCAGTGTTCAGTTGCGGCAGGGCTAAATTTTGAGAGCATGCTTAAAGTGTCAGTGAATCGCAGGCTCACTGCTGCTCTCGAGGAAGGCAATGGCAAAACTCCCAGCTAACTTCAATGAAAGGAAGAGCAGACCCTGAATGGAATAAAGAGGCAGAGGAAACAACTCCATACAGAAATGGCAAGTGTTCAAAGATGAGTTCATATCAGCAGAAAATACACATGCAGTCTGATAAAAATACATGAAGAGCCAAAGAAGTAATCTCTGTCTTGGGGAAACCATAATAGCAAGCAGAAGATCTCAGGACTGAGGGGACAGGACACTAGCCTCAGCCTCTGAACAGCAGTTGTGGCTTCTTCATTTATCAAGCACTGGGATGCACATGCAGAGACTGGCATGAGGCCACTCAACACTGCACACAAGCAAATCAAACAACTGGGGCACCAAGCAGGATATCTGCATCCAAGGTAGCTACAAATATCAATGCATGGAGCAGCTACCAAGGATGAGAAAGATGAATAAATTAAAAGATGGTAAGGCTATAAAAATATACTTCTTCGAGTAGCTAAAGTCCAAAACAAGTTACTGAAAATGGGATGTCTGCCAGAATCTGGAAGACAGAGGCAGAAGGAAGGGGGCACTTTAACAAATATCTGTGGAACATCTTTGGAGGCAGGGGAGGTACCTGTGGACTAATGTAACACCTACAGATAACGACAGCTCTTGGGAAGATCATGGAAATTAAACACCAGTCAGCCTGATTTCAGCAGTGGGAAAGATACTGGAAACACTAATCAGGGGCAAAATAGGGAAAGTTATGATTTAATTAAAGATATTCGGCATGGATTCACAAAAAGGGAGACCACACATAACAAAACTAATAGAATATTTGAGAAAGCAACAACAAAACTCCTAAAATCCTCAAAAAGAACTGAAGGAAGGCATGAACATGATTTACATGGACTCTGTGAAAGGTATGATCCCATAACAGGCTACAATGCTGTACATTCTGACAGGAGGGTGAGCTAAATAATGCAGAGCTAACCAGACAGTGTAGGAGGGCACAGCTCTTTGCATGCTAACATCAAGAGAGCAGAGTGATGGGAGGCGATGTCTGGGCCTGTCCCAAAGAGCACTGAAGAGGCTGATTTTATTCTGCTTCTCTTTCTCTTCAATGACATGCAAAAAAAGGATGAAATTTATTCAAAGTAGAAAATGGGAGAAGAAGTCACAGACAATATGAATGAAAGGACGATGTATAAATAAAAAAATCCAGCCTGCCTTTGAGTGAGCAGAGAAAAGTGATGGGATGCTATTCAATAAAGAAAAAAATGTCAAGTAACATTGTGGCAAGAACAAAAGGCAGGCGCCACTCGCCGTCCTCCTTAAGCAGACACGAAAGGGGTATAAGTGCAGTGAATAATTAGAAATTAAACTCTAAAAATCTTAAGCCTAGGACCTATTGTCAACATAAAAAGCAGCAGAGATATTTCTGGAATTTCCCAACTGAGGCACTGACTAAACTGTGCAAAATCACTCCTGCAGGGTGTAACAGGATAACAAGGAAATATCTGGAAGCCTACCCTAACTTTGGCTATCTTTATCATTAAATATGTACAGAAAATTCAAATAGCTGAGTGACAAAATTATCCCAGTGAGTCAAAACCAAACCAGATCAGTGTTCTTTAAAAGCCGAGGTAGGCAGTATGCAACTGCCAAAGTAGCCTCAAGTTACAGCCGTATCTAACAAGTGTGCATGAGCTGAAGCTAAGGGAAAGCAGGCATTAATGGAATTTAAGTGGAATTTCTTTACATAGAGATGATAGTCAATGTCACAGGCAACCCAGGGCAGCATTAACAACCTGTGGAAAAATCCTGCACCATGACTCATTCACAAGAAAAGGCAAACAGTGAAATGATGTCCCTGGCTTTTCATCTTTCAGTACTTTAAAACCATGTGAGCCACTATTCAAGTGAAATACTAAAGTCTGCCTCATGGGCCAGGTAAGTAGTGTAAACTGGCACAACTGCAAATTTTCATGCATGTAACATGTGAAAGCAAGTCATTGAGAGGTGCCAGAGGATACGCAACCAGCCACTCCCATTTCTTTGGGCTGCAGAGGAGCCCAATGGCCTGGCTGCCCCTGCACATCCACAACTGAAGCTAATTCACTTAATCTGCTTTGGTGGGGTTTTTATTATTTTCCAAGCAAAAATACATCACAAAAAAAAAAAAAAAAAAAAGGGCCTTAAGAGAATACTCTTGATGATGTTGTTTCCCTCATAGCTGGTCTTGCAAACCTGGCATGAAGCTACTAGAAATGTGAGGCTGGAAATTCTATTGCTCAAACTATCACAGAAACAAATGAGATTTACACGCAGCAGTACAGCCACAGTACGAGTGATAGACTGCTATCTACAGCTGTCTGTAATTGATAGCACAGCCCTTATTGCCTACCCCATAATGCAAGTTTATTTGGGAATGTTTTTAGCAAAATAGTGCCAATCCAATAAAAGGGGGTCTGCTTAGGAGATCTTCTGCCACAGCACTTCAGGCTTAAGGATTTCGGGCAGGGAGGAATACCTTACAGAGAGGCATTTCTGTTGGGACCCTTTAGAAGCTGACAGAGGTAGGCAAGCAGGGCTTGCCTTCCAGATGGGGCCAAGAGTAGGAGAGGAGAGTGGCAAAGAGACCAGGACAAGATGCAACAACACAGGGTTCAGGGGAGATACTTTGAAAAAGACCAGACCAAAATATCACCTCCACCCCAAGAAAACCCTAACAAAGAACAGCCAATCAAAACGAGAGACACCAACAAAACACCCACGCTCCCAATGATACATATTTTCAGGTTTGCCACTATCAAAACCTTCCTTGAGTTCCTGGAGAATTTCTCACCAATTTCAAACAGGCACTGGCCCTCTTCCTACTCTTCAGTTATAATACAGAACCACTCTAGAACTGGCCACGTAGCCTGGCACCATACACAGACTTTGCTAGCTGTTACCTTCAGCCAGAGCATCCCATGTGTGCATAGAGCCTACAGACAAGTCCAGTGAGGAACAGCTAAACTGCAGCTTCCCCTGCTTAGGGAAGAAGGTTATGTCCACCTAACCTGGGCACATACTTTGAGGATACATCCTTAAAACCAGTGCTTTTGTAGCAGAAGCCCTGAGGGACACCTAACAACAACGTCATACTCTGCAAGCACAGCACAATGAATACTAGAAATACACAGACTGCAAGGCTAAGAGAAGGAACAGCAAGGAAAGGGGGCAAAGGAAGGACATGGAGGTCAGTTTGCAGCATGATGAGTTCTGTAGTTGCTGTGAACCAGCTGCCCAATACCCTTTCCTTGCTGCTTGAGAAGTCTTCTGATCCTAGTGAGAGGGACACATTGTCTTTCCCCTTCTGCACCTAAACATCACCATCATGCTGATGGGACTCCACACTGGGACATAATATAGATTCACAGGCTCTTGCAGGCAGGAGCACACCTGCAAGCACACTCCCTTACTGGTTATCCAGAACACAGGAAGGATTGTTTAGGGTAAAGCACAGCATAAGTATATTTTGTTCAGCACAAAGCAAGCATCTCCTTGGTCTACACTCCCACCATCCATCCAGAAAAAAAAAAAAAAAGATAAAGTTGCAGCTATAACTCACATAAATAGCACTAATTTGTAACAGAACCTAGCACAGTGTCAATTCATTACAACCAGACCCATGAATGAAAGGTGTCTAGAATGAATACAAAGGGTTAAAATACCTGTCTGGATTTTTTTCTTGAAAATCAGTCATTGAGAATCATCTGTCAGCAAGACAAAATTAATTACTACATATAAAATTGAAAAAAACAAAACAAACCCCCAACAAAACAGAACAGAAATGGAAATATTACATAATATTACCAAAAACTGTTCATAAAATCCTGTTGTTGTTGTTATTGATGCATGTTCACCTTTCTAGTACCCAAATTAACCAAGATTATTGTACCCAATTTGCAATAATTAAAAAGAACAGGGAAAGAAATTAACTTTTTAAGGAAAAAAAGTAGAATATTTTATCTGAGTTTAAAAGCTTTGGAAAAAGCTTTCACAGATTACAGTAACTTGCAAAATTCAGTCATGTTTTGGTATGTTCCTAGAGGGCTGGTGCTGAAGAAATTGCTGAAGCTTAAACATTAGACATTTATGCTTAACAAAGCTAGTAAATAGAAGCCTTAACCACTTCATTCACTCAAATCAGGGCAATTATTACACTTTCCTCTTGAAAGTGCTTTACTAATTTATGGATAGTTAGTTTTACTTATACATTAAATCCATTACTAGTAATATATTCAGTATGTTTTTAAATTTAACATGTGAATACAGTTCCATACTGGGGCTTTAAGCCCTTCTTTGGAGAGGGTTGTGTTTACATTGAAAGGCCTCTAAAAATTTGGCAGTGAATATATGCAGAAGCAGGGGCACAAACCTCCCATACACCCCAGGGCAGCACCCAGCACACCTGCATGCCACAAGAACCAAAAGCAAGTGCCCAGGGAACCACTTCCCATCTCCAAAAAGAGATTAAAACCAATAAAAATCCTGACCAGCATCCTACATGGAGTGCTGCCTCCAACTGGGATAATTTTTTTTTTTCTTTCCAAGGCAGCATCTTCCTCTCACAGAGGCATTTGCATAATCTCTCTGGGGTTGCTTCATTTAGCTGTTTGTAGCACACATCCCTGCCTTTCTATGAGAGCAGGGTTCACTTAGGAAGGGTAAGACCAGCCCATCTGCAACTCCAGCCTTACACTGGTATTGTCCAAGAGACTCTGTCCTATTCTCTTCTGAATGCAGGAGAGTTTACTGTCTCCTCCCTTTCCCTTCTTCTCACACCATCAGCACATGCTGCTGCACCTGGCTTGGCTGAGCTTTCCTACCCTGCATCAAAGTGCAGGTATGAGCTGGCACAGTGATGGTGAATCTGAGACACTCAGGGCTTACCACCTCATATCAGTTCTCAAAACTAGTCCTTGCAATACTTAACCTGAATACCAAAAGCTAACAGGATTTTAAGCAGTAAGCACAGCAGAGTCTGGCTGCTTTCATCCTTGTGAGATACTGCTGGGTGCCTCATGTGGGGAGACTGAGCAGCCTTTTCATTACTGCTGCAAAGAAGGGGCCCTTGGTACTGCACAGTGCAAGTTCCACAGATATCTGCCTTAGGACTAACTATCAGAACTCTGGGTATAAACTGAAAACAGGTATTAAAAAAAGTATATTAAAGAACTACTTAAATTAGTAAAAAGATTTATTTTCTTTTTAATCATCAGAGCTTACAAAAGTACTAAACACTCTCCTCCGCCCAGATAATGCCCTCAGCCGACTCACAGACTAGCACTGGTTACTGCCCTGGCCAAAAACAGGTATCATCAAAGCACGGAGCCTCAGCGGAAAGAAAAAGGCACAGGCAGATCATCTGCTATGACAAACGTATACAGCATGAAGATCTTCCCTGAGGGTGCAACACTTCCATGTGTCTTTACATAAAAAAGGAAAATCTTGTGAAACAACTGCTAAGGGTATGGAATCAAAAGAAGTCCTATGTTAACAGGGTAGAAGGGTGGGGAGACACACAGCAGGGCACCTTTGATGAGGCTACTCCTCCCACCTGGACCAGCACCAAAGATGAAGCAAGGCTCAGTCTGCAGGTGCTGCCCCAAAAGCCAGTATGCAAATCACTACTTCCTTCTTGGACCCAGTTTCCTTGATCAAGAAAGCTGAGACTGCAAAATGCTATTAAGAATTGGACGGGAAAAGTGTCTTTTGTTGAAGACATGAAAGGGGGGAGGAGGGGGGGGAAAGATATAATAAAGCAGCAGAAAATGGGAATTGGTTGCCAAACTGGAAAAATCAATTATTTTACCAAACAACAGTCGTGACAAATATAGCTGCCTCTACTCCCTCCTCCTCCTCCTCCATTGAACAAATTGTTAAAAGAACCAACAATCTGTTGAACGACAACCCCCAGTATGGTGTCATCAGTTAAAAAGTGAACGCAGAAAAGGTCTTGTTAAAAAGGAGGCACAAAGCTCCCAACATGATTTTGGATTCGCCTTCAGTGAATCCCTGTGTTCGTTTTGTTGAGTTTAAAGCAGCCATTCTGAATCTAGTGTTTGATCATATCAGTGCAAAATAAATGCTTGAAAAGCACCCAAAACAGCCCAGATCATGACGATAGTGTTTGGACTTGTTCCATCTAAGAGCAAATTCCCACAGTCACTTAGGCCCCCACCTAAGATGTTCTTCGCTTGGCTTTTTTTATTTAAAAAGAAAAAAAACACCATATACCAGCATTCTCTTTGGTCCAATTATTGCACTTTTAAATGCAAAATAAGGTTTCAAAACCAGCTGATAAATGCTTCTCTTCAAGCAAGATGAAAAAAAACCTGGTGATGACACACCAGGTTGGCAGCATTGCAGAGCAAGGTCCTGTGGGTTTCTTTGGAAGAACTGCTCTCACATTAGCAGCTGACAAAGGAAAATGGTGGGAATCTTTTCTTCTGTGCTACATGGGTGATTAGGGTAGTGTCGAATGAAATGGGAAGCGTCTGTAAGGCAAAGCTGCAGCAGAGAAGCCGAAGCTTTGTTTGAGCAGGATGGGTGCTGGGAGTAGTGTACAAAGGGCAGCAGCATGGCTGGGGCCCATGGGTGCCTGCACCTCGCACCTCTTGTGCTGCAGCAACAGGGCCCATTCCTTCTCATTTCTTTAAAGAGATTTTGCATCTTCATTGCACAAGTGGAGATCAGGTAAAGGTAAAGAATACAATACTGAGAGCTGACAAATATTTCTGAGATAAACCAGAAGTGACACGCCACACCAGCAGAAGACCACAGCCAACACACCATTACAACTGTTACTGTTTTGGCCATCTCAGGCCACCAAGTGATGATTTTTTAACATCTCCAGGCTGTAGCAGGTGGGTTCACACATCTCTGCTAATAAAATAGGGTCTCATGGCAAGCTTTAAAGCTGTCTTTACACTTGTACTCTCGGGCACTTACTACAAGGAATGTACCCATGCCAATATGCTTTCATTGCCAGACTGATAAAATGAAAAATGCTGGACACCACTTTTGCTTTCTTTTTCTTGTCAGATGAATAAATTTTAAAAAAAAAAAGGCTAAAAAACTAAGAATCTTAATAGCTGTTGAGAATTCAGCAGATGGTACCATCTAGTCCCATCTAATTCAAGGCCAAACAGCCTAAATTGTGGTTGTAGACAAGAAATAAAACATAATAGTGATAAATAGGGGGCAAAAGCAATGACTTGAGAAAACTGACGGGATCATCCATTCCTTGCACTTGGAAAATAAAAGGCAGTTACTATACTTAGTGGCAGGAGATTTGACCAATGTGCCAAAAAAACCCAAACTTGATTCCATCTAATCTGTAAGAGTGCCATTTCATGAGCCATGTCTGATTTGTGAATAAAGGAATCCAAGTCAGGGTAAATTCTACTTTTTTTTTTTTTTTCCCTACAAGAAAGATCTTTAAAACACTAAACCTTGCAAATGAAACCAGTTTCCAAAATATTTACACTAAGAAATTACGCCCTGGCTGAACCATCCACAGAACCTGCTATTTTCTGTTAATATTTTAAACACTATTATTTAATTCTTTCTAATGAGGAGAGTTGCTTTTCAGAGAGTAAAGCACAGTGAAACTGAAAAAAGAGAATGATTCCTGAGTACAAAGTACAATGAAAGGCTGTATATGCTTTTCATGTAAGCATACATTATGCCTTCCATATTGTTTAAACTTGCTCATCACTGAACTACTCTACATGTAACTAAATTACAAATGGCTCAATGCTAACAAAACATAGCAAATTAAGACAGAATCAGGTCAGACTTCTGTTTGAATTATCTAACTGAATCTCTAACCTGGCGCAGTATTTGGCCGCAGTCAAAAACACATTAAATACACACAAGTATATATGTATATATACACACATTATATATATACACACACACATATATATACACACACACACATGTACTTCTCTGACTGTATGAAGAAAGGAATTAAAGAAAAAAGGTGCAGGAGCTGAAATCTGTGTGCCACAGTGTATTGCCAAGTGATATGGCGGGGGGAGGAACAGAACACATTTAAACCAGAATCCTTAATTGTAGGTAGAATCAGATTCACAAATTAAAAAAAAAAAAAAAAATTAAAAAAAAAGTAAACAACCCACTGAAAAATCAAGATGAAACATTTTCATCTTTGGATACCTGATTTGCCCTGGTATCTAGTAGACAGACATCAGGTCAAATACTCAGAGACTGTGCAAAATTATAGATAGAAATCTATAAGTTCACAGTAAAAATTGCTAAAGGCAGCGATCAGCCTAAAAGGTTCATTGCTAGGAGAAAGTAGTAATGCTGCACATTAATGAAAGCCTTGACCTATCACCTGCTGTAATAATTATCATGCTAATATGGGGGGTTGCCTCCATTTGTGTTTTTTGGCATTCCTGTTACTACCAGAAGCTGCAAATTCAAGCACTGTATATGCAACATAAATGAAGAGATTCCCACTTTAATGCTGTGCAGAAGAGATAAATTATGTTTTGGGTTTGGTTTTTTTTTTTAATTCTCACTTTTAAATTTCCTTTGACTAGGTGAACCTCAGGCTATAGCAATGCACATAGACATTGTAGCTCCACAGATACCAGCATACAAATCTCTTCTGTACAGGAAATACATAAACACTAATCCATTTTCTGTACAAAATGTAAAACTTCACATATTCTGTTCAAGCTCATTACTGACTAGTATCTTAAGCTTGTCAAGTGTTTTAAAGGAGCTTTCCAAGAGAAGTTTGTAGTTAAGCATATGGTAAGCTCGTCCAGTCCATATGACTGGTTGAGCATCGACCACTACTGTTGATACAGTTTCCCTCAATATTATGACAGTATTTGTCAATGAAAATTAAATTGCTGTCAAACTTTTCCCACTAAACTTACGGCACAACACTCAGAGAGAGCCAACTTCATGACTCAAGCCAATAAGGCCTTTTCTACATACTCCTCTATTTTACCCATTTGTGGGAAAATCCCTGTGGAATTATTTCTGACTTTTGCAACAACCACGAAAGGCTTCCCAGTGTTTTCTGTAGGAAAAAATTTTAAAATCTGTGAAGCCATATTTAATGTATTTACTGTTTTTTTCCCCTTATATTCTGTGAAAATCACATGCACCAACAGCCACAGCATTTTCTAGGCAATTGGTAAGTGCAGGTGCATTTGCAGACAGCAGAAAAGGTGACAACACTGTGCTGAACATGAGGAATTGCACGTGGATGTAACACATCCTGCTTGTGTATACAAATATCTACTGAAGTTCATATGAAATTCAAAAAGCACCAAAAAAAAAATTGGACCAAACAGGTCTAAAAAGAACAATTCCATCTTTTCTATTTTAAAAATATTTTTTTAAAAAATCCCAAGAATAAAATATTTTATATCTTCACTGAGCAATTATGCCAAAGAAGACTTCTTCTTAGTCAGCCTTAAACTCAAAAAGCAAAGGAGCATTATAGCAATTTATAGATTTTATATGTGTGTGTGTGTATGTGTGTGTATATATATCTCACATTAAAAAAAAAGTGTAATAGAAGATGCCAACAGTGAATAAGCAATCTGGGAAGAAAAAAAAAAAGTATAAGAAGAACAACATGGCATTGATTGCAGTAAGCAATGAAATACAGTTGCCACTTTTATTTGGTGTCTTACCATGTCCTTTCTGCATGTGAATCTGGCCTCAGCTACCAATGTAAGGACATTTCTGGAATTGTACTTCTTTGCCACCATTCTCTGTACCTCTCCTCAGCACATTTTTCATTAGACAAAGTAGCTAGCACCTTAGGATCATCAATGCACTGAAAAGTGCAGCACTGAAGTGTAGAAGCTGCTCCTGATGCTGGTGTGCCAGTGCTGGTAGCAAGCCTGAGCTTTGGCTGGGCAGACCCCACCAAGGATGTCTCAAGGTATGTTTCACAATTGTTCTGGGTGATCTTCAGGTGATAGAGAAAGCCAAGCTGACAGCATCCCCTGGTGAGATAGGAGGCACATCAGGTCTGCTGGGGTAAGTTCCCAGTTTCGCTGGGGCACAATGCTCTGCAAGATCCTATCATAGGTGGTGGGGATTTCCAAGCTCAGCACCAGATGGGCCAGCTCCAAAACCTGGGCCCATCTTGCCCTGGGACTTTTATCTGTGACTGCTATGGCATTATTAAATCAATCCTGCTCAAACAGATGGGCACTCTTTCCATCCAAACACAGGAGCTAGTAACTACCTTGCAACTCCATATCCTCCTACAATGAGCAGCTTCAGTTTGATGTTTCTACTCTAACTGATCAAATGCATGTGAAGATTATACCATAGCAGAAAGTTACAAGACAAAATGCTTTTCTGTTTTCTAATCTGGGGCTACGGAAAGACAAATCAGCAGCAGTGGAGCTCTTCTCTTTTGGGGATCCCTTCGTAAGGGACTGGGGATAGTGCTCAAGGTCATCGGCTTTGGAGTTTTCGACAAAATTATTTGTCTGCTCTTAAATTCGATGGGCAATTTCAGTTACAGTCACTTCCCAAAGCCTAAATTTGGCAGTTTGTAATACTTAGTCAGTCTTTTGGGAAGGCAACAATGTCCCTAAAATACAGATATGGAATTAAAATATGGAGCAGAACAATGACTCTATTTGTCTCTTATATGGAGACACATACACAGAGATTACTCAGATGGAAAAAGGGATATAAGAAGAATCTCAGAAATGACAAGCACACATTAAGCATGATCATGTTTTAAACTGAGATATTTCTTTGAGAAATTATTTTCAACTCAGAGTCAAACCTCCACAGCACACACATGGCTTGGGTATGATGAGCAATTGGAACAGAGATTAGCTGGAGAAAAATGGGAGAAGGCTGATACATATCTATGTTCAAAGGTGATAATGTCACCCTGGCCCATCACAATTTCAGAGGGCTGATGGTGGAATTTAAGTCTCTCTCATATCGAGTACACAAAGAGGTACATCTTGGCAGTATAACAAAAGCCAATGTGGGTGGCAAGGTAGCTGCAAATTTAAGCATGAATGCTCTGGATGTGGGGGCTTGCACCTGATTACCAGATGCTTCAAGCAGATGGCCAGGGAGAGGAGAGAACAAGGCTCATGGTTGCTTTGATAGGGTTACAAAAAGCACCAAAACCAGAGAACGGGGGAAAAAAGGAAAGCTACTCTGACTGTACAAGGTATTAGATCAACAGGGCCACCAAGATGTGGCATGCTCCTCACCAAATTTGAGAGGTGAGTCCCAGAATTAGGCTGGCGGTTAAATATCAGCAGCAAAGCTGATAGAAATGGGATTCAGAAGAGGGGAGGAAAAAAGCCACAAACACTACCACTATGCAGAACAGGGAGCTGCTATTTAAGCACAGGATGTTCTTGAGTTTTTCCTCTTTGAAAGAGTTCCTCCCATAGGATTCTTTGCACTGATGTACTGTTTAGTACACGTGGGAGTCAGTATAGGCTTTTTCTTTGGGGCTGTGAATGAGCTGTCCTACAAGCAGTCTGAAATGCCAGGACTTGTGAAAACAAACCAAACCCAACCAAAACCTACCATCAACAAAAAACAACCCCTACAAACAAACAAACTCCACCAAAAAACCTGCAAAACCCTCAAAAACTCAAACAATATTACAAAGAAAAAAAAAATTAGAAAAGCTCATTTTGTTCACTTTTCTGGAAGACTGTGGAAAGCCTTTCAGAAACATTACTTCCACTTCACACAATACAGTGTAGAAATTTGAGAATTCACCTCTGTTGCACCCTGACAAGTAATCTGACAAAATTCAGGTGAGCAACATGCCTCAAGATTCAAGCAGTATTTGTATAATGGGACATCTGGTCCTATCTCAAGGCTGCTTCACCTGGCACTGTTAAAACATGGGTTTGATTGGTACAAGGGGTGAGGCACCTCCAAAGACAGCCATGAGCCTTCCTACTCTTACGTCCCTAATAGCACAGTGCAGGAGAGCGTTACAGCACTGGAGCAAACCACAGGTAACTGCCAACCTGAAATCACTACAAGTCCCTGTTCATCTCATTTCTCAGGAGGAGGTGGCTTTGGCTGGGCATCTTGGACAACCTCCCACCCTGATCACTGCACCCTGCCAGCTCCACTGCTCTCTATCCTTTTGGTTTAGTACTTTTATTCTCCATAATCCCTCCCCGGTATTTTTGAGAAGCGCACAGATGGATGCTTTCTGCACGCACCACCAGTAACTAAACTGGTGCTTCCATACCTGAGTGCTACAGAAACGTATAGCCAAGACAGAAAGAGCTCACCAAGCACCTGAAGATAGCATCCAGCTCACACAACTCACATGGACCCTGCAAGGCAGTGAGGTCCAGGTTCACGTTTAGAAGCGTAACACCAGATTCACACCGCCAGCCTCCACAAAATGCGCATGTACACTAGGGTAAGAGGTCTGCTTGTTTAATGCATCTTAAAGGTACTTAATGTGCCACAGTGGAAAGACAGAGCTGTTGGTAGGAGTGATGCAGGGTGGTGGCATCTTGCATTCATGACCATCAATCCCAAAAGCCCCATCTTGCGCTTTCCTGGTGGTGGCACTCCATGGTCGTGATGTTTGGCACATCTAGGGTGGGATGCACAGACTTGCTCTGAGAAGAATCCCAGTGGGGACACCCACCCCCTCAACTACAAAAACAGTGACAGGGTTCACTGTACTCCTTGCCCCATCCCAGCCAGGGGAACACTTTATTTGACATGTGATAATCCAACAGGCATCTTTCCAGAGGTCAAGGGGGTCATTCACTCCTCCATCTCCTCGTACCACCCACCAGTGCTCCGAAGGAGGGAGACAGTAGCATGGGGAGAGGGAAGGAGCATCTTACATTCTGTGGCCTCTCCTCTTCAGCACACTAATCATTACAGCACATCCGCTCAGCATTACTTTTTCCTTCTGCACAAATAATTAAGAAACACCTGTGTTCTTTTCATTCAATAACACATGTTTCAGAGCAAGCCACTCTTTTAAGCTTAGATTATTTTCTCTTACCACAATTCAGCTGACAAGATAACAATGACTCACTCTGCCAAGGACTGGGAAAGGGAGGAGGGAGAGGCTATCAACCATACCACTAAAATAAAACTGTAAAAAACCAAAACAAAAAATCAAAAAAATATTACTGAAAAAAAAAAAAAAAGAAAAAAAAAATGAAATAAAGAAGCAACCTTAACATTTATCTCTTTCAAAATGGCCGGTGCCCCCATGCAACTTTGAAATCTGAATAAACTCCTGGAGGTGACTCTTTGCCAACATTCGCTCCTATGCCAGCTTTCTCACAAACGAACAGCTTGTATCTCCATGAAAACCAATGGATGGAACAAATTGTATTAAATTATGTAAAATGATACTAAAGAGCACAATCTACCAGTAAAAAAAAAAAAAAAAAAAAATTAAAAAAAAAATTTGAAAATTGGAAAATCTTGTTTTTATAAATTTGAGGAAATTGTAAAAGATAATTAGGAGGGGGAAATGTTAAAATTTTATTGCACTTAAAGGGATGTCTCGTGGCTTTAAGCAGGAAATGAGATTTATTCTCTCATAGGTCAGACACACATAATTCTTTGGTGCCGTTGACACCTGTGAGTTATTTAGCCTTCCTCATACTTTAGCATGTAGAGTAATCCCATCTCTATGAAGCTGAGCGTAGCCCTGTGACAGTCTCAAATTGTCCCTCCCCATCACACTGTGAGAGCTGTCAGTGCACATTATGTAGCCAAATTTTCTTCTACTTCCCAGAGACCCTTTTTGGAGAGGGAAGGGGACACAAATAACTGTAATTAGCACCAAATTTGCTATATCCTCAGAAATTGATTAAGGATATTTTCAGCACCTTTTGGGGACTTTTGTAATTTAAATATGCTGCTATGACCATGCAAAGAACATTCCAGTAACTTTGCCTGAAATGGATTTTAAATTGATGATTTCTAAGCATGAGTCAGTTAATCATGAACAAAAAGATCTGACTATTTCTGTATCCAGGGTGGCAGAAAGGGTGAGGTTGTGAGAGCTTTTGGCCGGTTTGAGACTTTAAATGACACTCCATCAGCATACAATAGGAAGCCTTAATTCAGGGCTTTGTTCCAACAGCACACAACCCTGCAGTCGCTGAACCCCATGGCTCCCCAGCCTTGTGTAACTCTGCGCCTGCAGCTTCAAGGCAGATTTTAGGAGACAACCCCCTCCCTTGTGATGACAGCAGGACCTGGCTGGGGTCCGTGGCTCCTGGTAGGGTAGCTCCTGGTAGGGTCCTGCTGCTGTGCCAGAACAGTCCCCGGGACCACGAGAGGTGAGTGATGTGCAGGCAGGGCTTCCCAACCTGCCTGGCATCACCAGAGGTGCTGAAAAATGGGAAAAGATAGCCAGAGATGCTGTTTTCAATCAAAGAGCCATTAATCCAGTTCTAAAATAAAGTTTGGGTTTTTTTCTCCTTTGCCCCTTTCCATAGCAAAACCCTGAAATGCAAACTCATGTTTCTTGTCTGCAAGAGTTAATTTATTCTTCAACTGCATTAACTCAGTATACACCTAAACCTTCCTAACCTATCCTCTGAGAGGATATCTTTTTGCTACATGAATGAGAGTTAGCTTTAACTCTCCATTCTGCCATGTAGTTCTCCACTGGAGACCTTTGCAATCCTAAAGAAAAACCAAACCAAAACAAAACAACAACAACAACAACAAAAAAAACCACTCAAAAAAAAAAAAAAACCCAACAAAAAAAAAAACCCAACCAACTTCTGCAGCCAGTAAAGCACATACAAGAACAGCTCAGCAGGACAAATGAGCATTGTAGCTTCCATAGTCACATACACCACAGGGAGCCTCAACTAATTTCCACTCTCAATAGAGCTTATACAGACCTGGAAGCTTAAAATTGTTCCTGTCTCTCCACTGAATAACACTGGGATCCCGTAAAAAAGACACTCCTTTCCTGAAGGGCAAGAGGAATTTGAAGGCCTTGGGGCTGTGGAGGGAGAAGTTGCTCTGCCCCTTCCCCACGCTGCTGCACAGTGAGTGGAGAAACCAAACACACCAAATAAAACAACGCCTTGCACATCCCACCACTGCCTTGAACCCAAACACCACTGCCAGAAAAAGAGCCTACCAGAGACTGCTAAAGCACGGGAGCCAAGGCCAGGATTGCCTTCTGGAAAATGACAGTGCCATTGCTATTTTTGCACACAGGTAGCTTCTTAAGAGCTGCCCTTGAAGGGTTAATGCTTTGACTTGACAAACAAAATTTCCCATCTCTGACACCACAGCCTACTCTCCTGGCTCAAAACAGCTGGAGCTGCTAAACCGGTAGCATTGCAGTGTGGCATCAGGAAATTTAAGATAAAAACCATGTAAAATATAAAAACAATCCTAATAAATTCTGGAAAACGTAGACACGCAAAGCTCCATGCGCTAAAAAAGTATCCTGCTAGAGAAACTATTTTTAAAAAGGCTATTAGGAGGTGTGAAAGCAAAGCTGTCTATTATGTTTCTAAAGAAAGGCACCAAATGCTTATTTCTCATCCCAGTGAATTCTGAGTGACCGTTTTTGACAGACAGTTAGCACAAGGTCACTGCCAGTCAGCAGGCTGCTGGCCAGCAGAGCCTCCCGGGTGCGAGTGGCGGAACTCCGTACATCAGAGGAACCAGACGCTTGGGGAGAAAATTGAACTAGCTGAAACAACATTGGTTTAGATCATCTGAATGAAACCTGATCTCAGCTGCTGGTTTCTGGGTTTCTCTTCTGTACCTTTTCTAAAGCAGTGGGATAATTCGATTCCCGCCCCCTCCCCCCCTTCATTAAAATATATCAGCCCCTCTGCTTACCTGTGTTCATGTGGTAAATTAAGGGAATACTAAAGTACTATAAGAATAACAATAAAATAATACTAAAAGGCTGGGAAAATATTTCCTTCCCCTCCATGCGACTCCTATCACAGACAATGAAAAATCCCTCAACAGGTTTGCAGTGAAATCAGAGCATACTCAGGGCTGGAAGTGCAAATTCGTCTCATCTAGATGATTAAACTAGTAGCAGTTATAAACAAGGAGCTTTTTATCCCACTGAATTTGGGATGGGTTACTGCTTTTCTGCAAACAGTCTTCAAACGGTTTATGCTAACCAAAACATCTCTCCAAAACCACAGCCTTGCAGTGACCAAATAAACAGCAGGATTACTGCAAAGAGGAGAAGGCAGGACACAGGAGAGAGAAGCAAACTTCATGGGCCTGTGCTGGGGTCCTGACAAAGCAGGCAAGTACTATGGTCTCCTTTCTGTCTATATCCAAGTTAGCATTTTGTTTGATGTCCAACCTGCAGAAACTGCATTGAGAAGCTCCTTCATTCTGCTTTAATTAATGTAATTTCAGCCAGAAGTGCAGTCAGATTTTAATTTCTTCTAAAAAGATTTTTTCCCAAACATTTAGGTTTCAGATTTGTTCATTTTAGTTCTAGAAGGAGCTTTAAGAAAGGAGTTTTCAAAGGAGATTGAGGACTTTGAATTAAAGCTTCATCTTTATCAGTTGCCCATTATTACCTCATGGTAAGAGACCATCACTTCCACTTCCTCATGCGTTCTTCTACATGAATTTAGGGAACGCTTAGACCTTTGCTGACTCTGACACACAGCTCTCTGAGCACCAGGAAGATATTCCTGGTCCATGCTGAAAGCTGCAAACCACAACCCTTTGAATCAGGCCCACGATCTGTATCAAAAATGCAGCAACATCCCTAATTTGCTTTTACACCAACTTCTCTTTATTATTAATAGTTTTTAATATTAAAAACCCATTTCATCATTACGATCTACATTTTCAACCATATCTTTTTCATTACTTCTAATCAATAATCTAAAATGATGCTACCCAAAAAAAGCAGCTTAATATTATTTCTTAGAAGGAAAAGATCTGACTGATTTTGCTCAGAATTTGCTTCCTTGAAGCCATCAGAGTTACACTGGTATAAAAGTGACATAAATAAGATCAGGATCAGCTTACAGGTGTTAGGCAACAGAGAATATATTAAAATAAATTCTTACATATGTAGCACTCTATACACATGTTGGAAGTGCTATCTGAGCATACAGCAGCTGAATTAATAAAAAATGTCTTTTTCTAATATATAAAAGAGGCAATGATTTATATGTCATTGGAAACCACCATGGGAGCAATAGCTTTCCCCCTCTAAATGATGACCTGAAAAATCCAGAGTACATGGACCAGTAAGTACCTTCTCTGAAATCAGTACCTCTAAAGACATGAGTACTATCATAAAAATACTTATCCAGGTGATACACAGGTTTTTTTCCAATCAGACTTTTGTGCAAGAAATTTGGCTTGCATATTACACATGATTCAAAAAGAATAATTAAAGTCCTACATGGACATATATCTGCCTCAGGGTAGACCTTTTATGTTGTTTTGCATTCCATGTGTCACTCAAAAGAATTGCAACTGGGAAATGATGTTGAACTAAAATAAGACAAGAACACATTGACTAAAATTATACCCTGTCCAATTTGCTGACACCTCTTTAGACGTCTTACCATGATTGCTCTGGTGCAACCACTGTTCCACGTATGGGTGACATTTAAACTAAGCATAGTTGTAGACTGAATCAAGTAAAGGATTTGAAGACTGCCTTCCCCCCCCCCCCCCTTTTTGATACTGAAAAATACATGGGATTAAAAACCAGGAGGAGGACAACATAGTTTGAACAGTGATCCGCTTTTGTTATGCCATCTAGAAAAGAACAATGTTGGTTTTCTACAATTAATGTAGTTGAGTGAGAATAATCATATTAGGAACCTGAATCTTTAGCCCTTGCATGCCCAAAACTACTACAGAAGTTAATGGGGGATTTCAGCTTGGGAGAATAACAGGACTGAGCCTCTCCTCTGCAAAACTAGATTTCCTGAAGCCACGACACGTGAATACATTTAAGTCACACATTCTTTGTCTAATGTATGATTTGCTGGTTCAGCTCACTGTGAATTCAGAGGCTGAGGTGGTGCAGGACAGCCACCCACCTTCTGGGAGTCCAATTTTCCCATCTCAGTTCCTCTCATTCCAGCAGCTGTTCAGAAAGCAAGAAGCACAGGATGAAAACCCAGGGAAACTTACGATATGTTAGATCCTTATTTAAACCACTTAGAGCTAAATTTAACACATCCTCTGCATGCTACCCATCCCACCGTTCCTTTCCACCTTGAGCCTTCTCTTTGGCTGTTTTGTTTTCTCTTTCGTTTTGCTCACTTCCTTAATTAAGTTGATAATGTAATTATGTCACAGCTGTAGCATCCTCCTCTTACAGAGGTGGCTGGATTTCTGTAACTTCAGCCTCTTTGATGATTGATTGATAGGTACAGGGATAAGTGTAACTTTTCAGACGTTATAAATAAGTTGTAAAAGGAAGGTACTGGCTACAGCACAAAGGGGACCTATGTTTGGCATTCAGTGGGTCTTGATTACTTTCCACAGGAAGGCAGAGCTATGAGGAGGAAGAGAGCAGCAGGGAATGAGGGGTTTCAGTGCAGAGCTCTTGAGTACTGGGAGAGGAAGAGCACTTCAGTTGGGGGAGGGAAGAACAGACCTTCTCCATCTCTCAGTCATTGTTAAGGCAGAGGCGAGAAAGCAGCCAGTTCAGTAAAATCTCAGACTCTCTTATGACATTCTCCTTCCCCCTAAAGAAGCAACAAACCACAAAAGAGGTCACACTGAGCTACTGTACATTCTCAAGTGGAAAATGCTGATACTCTGAATAAAGGGTTCCAACTAATTTGACAGATAACTTGTAGTCAATATATTTATCGTCCTATTTTGCTAGAAAGTAAAATTTCCTGTGAGGTACTTAGCATTCTTTTGTCATCAAGTGCCATATATTATCTCTGACCTTTTATTAGGTATGGAAATATTTAAGTGTTTTACAACAACACATCTAGGCATATCAATAGGGAATATCTAGGAGAACAGTTAACCAAGAAGAGGAAAAAGCTTTACCAACTACTCAAATTTTCCAGAAGAGGATCAGAAGTACTTGCCCCTGTGAACAAACAAAACGTATGTACTGGCACATGTAAACAGAGTCACTGTGAATCATGAGACTCATCATGTTTTAGCACAAATCTGAAGCACGTGAATATTCCAGAAATAAAAATCTATTAGCAGGAGGTCAAGGTTCCATAATGAAGTAAGCAAAGAGCTGAAATTCTTCCCTTCCTCCTTTGAGACTGGCCTGCTTGCTCCCACTTGCTCTCCATGCTCTAATTCTCTGCTTTTCTTGATATCCCGTGTATTTCAACGTGCGCTTTGGAGACACGTCCACGGAAAACAAAGTTCTCCTCGCCATGCCTACATGTGCAGCACAGCCTGCCTTCCCTTCTGAGTGCTGAGCGTATCGCTACTAAAAATACCACTCTGGAAACATTACCATGCGCACACCAAACTTTGATCTTCCAAGCTCCATATATCAATCAGGACAAAATCCATTTAACTGTCACATGCAAAGGCGCTCCTCCTCAATAGCTGCCTATCAGCCCCCAGGCAGTTCTGTGGGGAAGCTGCACCAGACCCCAGGGCTCTCATAAGTACCAAGATCTTTTCCTGTATCACCGTCTCCACAGGAAGAGTAGATGCCTTCAGCCCAAGAGCAGGAAGCTTTCTCTAGACAAGCTTTAAAAGGAGAGTTTTTATAGATCGCTGTGTATATTTCAGTGAACAGAGAGGAGCAGGATGTCTTCCCAGGGCATGTCTGGTGTTCTGTACGGATTTTGTCATAGCAGCACTTGCAAAAAGTTTTGTGAAGCCATTTACAGAGAGTGCATTCTCCCAAGGAGTATGATGTGTCTGGTATTTAGCACCCACTAGGGCCAGCCGTTAAAATACAGCAGGTTTTACTGAATGGATGGGATGACTCTCTGCTGGTGCTAGGCCTCCCTAGGATCAAAAGACGTCTACCTTAGAAATACCTTCGGTAAGCCTTTCATCTGACTTGGGTTTGCCCACCAGCAGAAAACCTCTAGGTCTGCACAGCTGCTAGCCAGGTATGACCATAACTTTTACCCAGATCTTTGACCATCTCCTGTCTCACATGTGGTCAAGTCACGAACAGGCTCTGACATGCATGCACCATTAAAATACAGCTGTATGTCTTTGAAAAATACATTTTAGAAGAGGTTAGTCTTAAGATTTCCTATGCAGAAAAAGGATGCTCAGATACTTTAAGAATTGTGCAAAAATTGTGTGCAGTTTTCTGCAGCTTTAAGGAAACAAATTGCGGTACTGTTTTGATTTCGGTGCTTGGGAAGATGGCTTCTAGGATGCATCAGCAACAAACTTGAGGTGTGGAACTGTTAATGCACACTTCAAAACTTTTCACACAACCACCTTTGTTTATGTATCTGTATAGGGACTGACAACCAGAGACGAGCGTAGTGTATCAACTGTGTGGATATTGCTTCTGGCAATGAAATCACTCCAAAGTCAGGTGAACAAACAACTGCCAAAACATACCTTGAAAACTTTTAAACTTTGTTGGGAAATGATTTTTGGGTGAACAGTCAGTTGGGTCCAGACGGTATGGACACTTCGTTACCATCACTGTCACTACAACTTTAACGCTGTATTTATCTATTCATCCCTCCTTTTAAAAGCAGAAAGAGAGATGGGAAAGGAAACCACCAAGAAATACAATGCCCAAGTTATGATAACCTACTGTGGTGAAGGGTGACAGTGAAATGGTGAAAAACTTGAGGCAGTTTTCGCATCACAGAATTGGTTATTAGACAGGAATACCCCCTGGGAAAAGATTACGAGCTCAATCTTTGCATTTCAGGGAGCCCTGTGTGGGCTGAGATGGAGGCTTCTGTGCAGCACTTAAAGGGGTGGTGGAAGCTGTGTCCTCTACCATGCAGAAAAACCAAAAAGCCAGTGATGCAGTCTTCAAGGGAGGACTCCATTACCAACCGCCAAAAGAGTCTTTTTGCTATTATGAAATGGAAATTATTTGTAAAGCAAGGTTAAAGGTCACACGCAGGCATTCACTGGGAATTATTGACATAGGTATGACATAGATGATAGCCAATCAAAAAGCAATTTTATAAACATTGTTATTAAATAGTAGGGTAATTGCTTTAAGTACTGGAGGAATGTCAGGGTCATAGGAGAGTTTTGTTGGTGTCATAGTTTTTTATTTGACACTTAGTGGATCAATGACACTTAGTATATTTATTCTGAAATGTGAGCTGTGTTGCCAGCCTAGAAGCTAATCCACATCCCACCTCGTACTTATACAGAAATAATTTCTGATTTTTATTTCATTCACTAAGTATCCAGCAACGCAAGCGTCAAAGCTCTCCACACATGAAAGTATGGAAGTAATTAGGGATTATGTGGTAAGTGTACAAACATAGTTTATATTACTGTGTATTAGAAAAGACCCCTTTTATAGCTGCCTTTGTCAATTTGACAGAGCAAAGGGTTTTAATGTACTGTAATAAGAAATGTAAGAGGGGGCAAAGGACAGCGTGGCTGTGATGCCTGTTTGTAAACTGCCTGGCCCTGAGGTCCTCCCTCTCTCCTACTCATCCATGCTCCATGCTTATTCTATGGTCATATACATTTTAACCCAGTTAATAGCAGTCTGCTGGGGGGGGGGAGGAGAGGCTGGGGGAAGTCCCTTAAATGCACATTGTCAGCTGCTGCCAGGGCAGATCCTTGCAGAAGACAGCATGGTACATGCAGTTGGAGGCAAAATTTGCATGATAAAATGTCTTAGAGAAATATTTTACTTCTTTATTTTTATCCTAGGCCCCAGTCTTAAAATAAATAAATGCAAAACTGCACGTGAGGTGAAAGGACAGGCAGGGTGATGGCCAGGTAGGCCCACGAGCTGACATTTTACGGGCCTGAAATTTGTAGCAGGGGTTCCTGTATGTTCAGTGGCTTGGTGGTGGATTTGCTCAGCACCTGTTCTTCATCAGCGCTACAGAGGACCCTGAGAGGGTGTGTAGCTGTGCTTGAAATGCCTCATCCCAACCAAACCACCTACCCAACTCCCTCTCCCTCATTTAATGAAAACCAGGTCAGATGCAAACATTTCTGCAGCCTCCCCATGACCTCCATAGGTGTAAGAGCAGGGGTGGAGGCAGATGGGTTGTTATTTACTATTTAGAAGGCCGATGGCATCCTTCGCTTCACATGTAGCGTAACAGATGACAATGGTGCTTCACTGCAAAGACTTCAGAATTTAAATTATAAGATGAAATATATACTACCCAGTAACATCCCTGTCACAGTCTGTGAACTTTAGTGCAATTAAAAAAGAAATCAGCTGACACTGATAAAATGCTGGTTTCAACATAACTGAAAGGAAAATTGTACCAACACCGATTTAGTGCATTTCAAAAACAAACCCCAAAGAGGAAAAAAAGGAGGAAAAATAAAGCACCACAGCACAGGCTTCAGAAAGCAGTGGGTACACACAAACCACAAACTGTCCATTTGGAAACATGTCAGAGCTGCAACTTGAGGCAGTCAGTCGTCCGACAACCATCCCCACTCTTGCCTTGAACTTGCAGTACACCCTGGAGCAGATCATGCCAGAAGTGACTAGTAGGTAGCACCAGACAGAGCTCGATAGAAAATCCAGCACCAGAGTTACATGACCTAAAGGACTAGGTATACCAAGAGCATGCCAGTACAGAGCCATGGTTTCCACACACAGTGAAATTCCTCCTTCCTGCAGCTCAGGACCGTTGCCACAGCTGGATGGGGAATTTCAAAGGGGTCTTGCATTTGCTCTGGCCTTTTATGAACCTGTTGTGCCAGGTTCATCCTAAGATCTACAGCACATGGTCTAAAGCCTGGAATAAAAATAAGATCTCACTGAAAATGTGAAAATCACATTTCATTTTGATTTATGCAGGAGATAATATGCTCAGGCTGCGATTTGACTGAATTGGTGGCCCCACATTAAATCTCTAATCTGAAGCATGCACAAGCTCTTCTGCTGAAGTTTGCACCGTGGCGTAAGTGCTTCTCTTCTCTAGCAACAATACAAAAGGCAACTACTTCCTGTTGCTGTTAAACAAATCAGCATTCCTAATGCTCTGCAAACTGTAATAATTTCACGTGGCGGTAGCTGCTTGGCATTTTTAAAAGCCAAACAACTGAGTTGAGTAGCTCTGCAGTGGGGTTAACAGCTTTGGTCTGGGAGTTGTGACTCCCTGGAAGTTATCAGTGTGATTTTTGTACAGGGATGATAACTCCAGGCTCTGATAGGGAGTTCACATTTAGAAATAAAGTCACTGATCTCTATTTGGCATGCAGCAGAGATGTAGCAAGCACGATGAGAACAGGAGAAAAGATCAGTCGCCAGGAAAAAAATGGAGTACAGGAAGCAGGTGATAACTTTAGTGTAATGAATTCCTCATCTTAAAACTTAAGGTTATTACTTACAGACAGACATATGTCTAGATGATATGATTTAGACACTCTATTTAATCCAGCATTAAGAGTTTGGGGATATTCAGGTCCTGTCACAACTTTGACAGCCTCAACTTCAGCACATGCCAGCTCAGAGGAGTTCTGCACATTCCCTCCACCAGGTTCACCCCCAAACCTGAGTTCTGCTGGTTACCTCTCATCCACAAGACCCCTCTCACCACCTCCCTCACCTCTCTGCAAGATCTACATGCTCACACTATGATGGGTGCACAAAACATCTATGTGATCTTTTCTTTGACTGGTGACAGACAGAGTCACTGGAATGGGAGCAAAGAAAGATCAGAAATTTCACTTGTGAGCATATGTGTAAATAACGAGACCTAGAGTACAGAGTTCCATTCTGCCACACACAGCTACAGGACACCACAATCCCCTACTCTAGCTAGAGACTATTGTAAAGAAGGAAAAAGCTCAATCTGCTTTCCTGCAGAAATCTCTAGCATTTCAAAGCTCAGGGGCTGTCAGTTCACTCTTGGCATTTTCTGCTGCTGTCTGGCCATTGCCTATACTTAGCCCATCACCTCACTGCAAGATGGTTTACGTGGTTACCCAACCAGACCACAAAAGATAGTAAAATGTATTCCCCACAATAACAATTCTCCAGATGTATGTTTTCTGGCTTGAGTGCCATTGAGGCCTATGCATTACAGCTTGTGAGCAAAGAGCAGCTCCCTGGTGTAACAGATGACCACTGCAGCCCAAGATAGGACCCTTCCTCATAGACCGCATTTCTCTATGCTCAGGCACACCCCTCCTGTTTCCATCAAGTCCTGTCTCCTGCAGGCTTCCTTGACACATCAGTCAGCTGGCATACCACCAAAGGCTTCTGCCAGCACCTCTCCTTGGATAAAATGGAGATTTGGTTAATCTAGATCTGAGATAAAATGAATCAACCTCAGGTGAGGAAAATGATACAATGTCAGTCCGTGGTCATAACGGCCTCCAGCATTATGGGAGGTACCTTCACGAAGGGCAAGACAAACCAAGCCTTTTTGTCAAGTGTCACTACTGTGCTTCCCATCTATCTAATTGGACACACTCCTGGAAAATCCATACTTTTACATGATGATTTAACTGCTACTGTAATATAAATACTGAATGATAAAAGCAATACCCAAGGAAACCATGGAAAAAACGGAGACTTGTTAAGGGTGACCACTGCAGGAGTTGTTTTGAGGAAAAAATACCAACCTACCAACACACACATTATGCATACTAAAAAAAAAAAAAAAAAGTACTCTACTTTGTTTGAAAACCTAGTTCTTATCTACTGCATATTAAAAATGTGAGCCTCATAAAGACAACATTCTCCACTTTCTGTTTCAACACATTCAGCATGTAGAGACATATTCAGGAGGTTTCTATATTTGATGATCTTTTTTGATTCAAAGTTTCTAATTAGTACTATGCCCTATTCTGTGAGTTTTATTTTGAGCACTAGAGCCAGCACACAACACCCAGAATGCCTCTCCATCACATGGATAAAAATACGTACAGCCACTTTCATTCTGTAGCAACAGATCCTTTTTTAACTGCTTGGTGAATACTTGGAGCCAATTTGACCAAGAAAATCAGGATATTGTCCCTGTTACATCTCTTTATTAGAAATGCTTTTAACTAGTGAACACCATCAACTCAAGCCAAGGTGTAACAGGTCAGTTGGTCTGCCACAAGTCTATCAGTGTTGTTATTTTGAGGCTCAGGAGTGAGGAGGGTTTGCGGCACTAGTAATTTGATGTGAGCCCTGTTTCCACTGCTACCTGTAAGCCTGGCTGCCTGCTCTCCAGGAGTAAGGGGGCTGCATTAACCACTAGCTTTGCAGCATCTGCATACAGTTTGTGTAACTATTTGTCTCCTGTCTTTGTTTTAGGATAGTCTGCTCCAAACCCAAAACATAATTGTCAGTATCAGGTTAGGACACCGCAGAGTATGGTACATGCACACTTCCTCTGTGCCTCACCAGAATATCACCTCCAGTATTTTACTAGCCCAAGGATGAGTGACAATGCTTGCTCATTCAGCTTCTCACATTCACACTGCAGAAAATCCCTAGAAACATAGAATTACCCCAAAGTGAGAAGCAATAAACTCCCAAAATTGTATTAATCTGGTGAGGCCAACACTGATTTCTTCCCATCCTTCCATTTCCTTGCTGAAGTTTAACTTCCAAGGAGCTCTCCTGCTCTCAGCAGGTGTGTATGACGACATAGGACTGGGGACAGCTACTGCTTGTTGTGTGCACAGTCTCTCCCCAAACACACCTGAAGGACAGCTCCAGTTCTGCTCACAGCTCACAATGACTATTCCAAATATACACCAAAGAGATGACCAGGCAATTAGCACAGCTTATTGGGATTCCTTTATCCCACACAGCCAGCTAAGATGGGCTCCACCTGACCCATACCTCATCACTCAGCTTTGTGATCCTAACTATTAAAGATTTAAGACTTTTCCTTGATTCTTAAAAGTCTGCCAGCATGCTTGCATTTACATTCAACATCAACAAAGGGAGATCTGAAATTACGAAAGAAAAAAAAAAAACCAACCAAAAAAACCCCAAAAAAACCAACTAGGGGTAAAAGAAGGTGGAGGGAGGTATAATAAAATGAAGTCAAATGAAAATAAAACAAAAGAGGAACACACTACATTGCAGGAAAATCAAAAGGCAAAATAAAAGATTAAGAGTGCAGGTAAAGATAAAATAAAAAAAAAAAAAAAAAAGAAAAGAAAAAGCTTTAAATGTTGATTCTCTGAAACACCCTACTGTTTTTGTTTCATGCAGTATTTTGATGCTAGCATCTAATTATTCTTTGCAGTGTTTTATCTCCCCCATTATAGTATCACCAGATTTTTTTTATTGGCACTTTCCTTATTAATGATTACAACACCTACATTTTAGGAGCTAAATGAGTTCTCTCTTTTCCTGAGCTGAAGGGAGAGCGGGGGGGGGGGGGCGGTCAGTGGAGAAATGAGAATTATTCTGTTGCATGCAGATGTGCTATACTCAAAATTACTTTTGGCCATTGATGTAGCTCCCACAGCTTACTGAGGCAAAAGGAAGATTCCTCCCCATTCCTTGCTGAAACCCAGGGAAGGTGAGGAGAAATCCTTCTGCTCTCCAGTCAGTCAAAAAGAGGAATTTAACAAATCATTCAGCTTCAGTCTAGAAGTGTCAACAGTTTCCTTTTAAATACCTGCCTTTCATTAAACTCAGTTTCGTTTTCAGAACCGTACAGCACAAAGCCACCCCCCCACACAACATGTATTTACTTTTCTCTCCCGGTGTGCTGGTTGCCTGCCCCAGCGAGGCGCCCTGAACGCACCCTGGGGATGGTGCCCGTGTAAGGCAGCACTTACGCGACATGTGTGGAGCCCATGCGCACCCGTCCTCGCCAGCCCCCCGTGGAGACAGCATGCCTGGAGAGCAACTGGGTGCTGTTGTTGGCTGATGAGCTCCGTCTGGTCATGTTCCCAGCGGGCCAATGATGCCAGCTGGGAAAAATTAAGCTGTGCCGGAGCTGGGGACTGGGCGGGTTTTGCCCGTTCTGGTGCTACCGCTGGGCTCACACAGGATGCAGATAAACTTTTGTCAACAGCCAGAAACTTTCACACCTGTGCAAAGCTGGCAGCATGCCTCAAGCTTACTACTTTTTTTTTTTTTTTCCCTCCCCACTTTGGACTACAAAATATTTCTGCTGTGCTCCCTACACAAAGAATGGGTTACCTTAATATATTTGGCTTTCACTATGGTTTTCACTTCAGCTTCTCAGGTATTACAGGGGTTTTAGTAGGTAATTAGAAGAAATTAATAAAGATTTGTACACCTATTGTTCTAAACAACTGCTCAGGAAATGACTATGTGTTTATATGAAATTAAATTAAGACAATGAAAGTTTGATGGCAAAGCAGTAGAACTATTATATTAGCGAAGCAGACAGACAGACAGCCTTTTGGGGAGACAAAAGCTAAAGCTTTCTTAACATAGAAAATGTTCCATGAATAGGGTTAAATACTTAATGGTTGCTAGCAAAAGATAAGACAAATATTCTTTGTTAATATTTATAGAATCCCATCAGGAACTCTTTTGTCCTAGCATTGTTTCCAAAATTCAATCCCCCAGTTATATCCATCATTTTTCATGTGATTAAAGGAATCTAAATTTGCTGCCTTGTCTTGTAAAAGAGTAAAAATTTAGATCTGTATTATTAAAGCCTCTTGGTTGGAGCAGCAAATGTAATATTGATAGTCTATGGTATGTAAGTCTAAAAAAGCGACTGATCACACACACACATATAAAATGCATTCATAGGATTCATGACATTATTGCTAAGAAGTTGGGATCCAGCTAAAAAAGGAGATAATTAAGTCCTTCTAAAAAGAGACAAATAAAATACTTCGAGGCAAGAAACATAAGACCAGAACCACAAGCAGAAAAAGAAGACAAAAGCTTTCATGACAGGCAAGTGACATTCAACACTTTGGTTACTGTCACAATTGCCCCACACTCCCTGGGACTAGGAACCTTCTGCTGCAGGAGTGACCCCTTAAACCTTACTATGGGCCAAAACAGGGAGCCATGGAGAATAACTGAGGTAGACTTGGCCATTAGAGGTGTCCCAGCAAAAATAGGCATGTGAGCCTGCTGCAGGATGGCCAGTCATAACTTCCTTGCTAATCATCAAATCGGCTGCAGGCCTGATGGCAGTTGTGAGAGGTCTGTGTTGAACTGGCTAGAGATAACACAAGGCATGTCTGCAGGGAGCATAAAGAGGGCACTGCATGCACCCTGCACCTCCATGAAGTTCTCACCCAGATGCTAAAGGCTAGTTTCATGCATTTCCCTTCCCTCATCTGTAAAATGGGAACCCTAGTAACTTTTGTTATTTTTGGTGATGTGCTTTAGAACTATATGCAAAAGGTGTAGCTTCATCCATAGAGGAGTGCAGCGTTTATCAGAACTGGTAATTAACATCAACACTATATAACCAAAGTCAGCACATCCCTGAAACGGGTCAAGCATCCATCCACCCAGGTGTCTGCTGCTCTGCTGACCCCAGCACCTCTACTGGAGCCCCTTGGCAGACAGCCAGAAACCCCCACAGAACAGCTCCTCCCTCTAGCCCTGCCAGTAGATGCCCGAAGACCCTGCTCCAAGGCAGGCTGAGGGGCAGGATCCAGGGCCTGGGCCGTCTGACAACTCCATCTGGGCATCTTTGTTCCAGGGAAAAAGAGCAAAACACATGGTTTTTGTCTTTCACCTTTAGAAAGCCAAGCCTCAGCACTCAATTTTTCTCAGCCTACTAAAAAGTTTTTTTTATAAAACAGGCAAAAGCCAAGTCCTCATTGATCCAATTTTTTTTTTTTTTAAAAAAAAACTCAGAACTTCTTAACAGCTTTAGAAAAATAGATAATTATTGCAGTTAATTTCAGCAAAACAGTTCAAACTCATCAGGGCTGCACAAGTATAATTTACTACTCCTTCTGACTTATTGTTTTGACTAGATGTAGATTGATGATTAAAGTGATAAACAGTAACATTTTTATAAAATGGCTGACTCTGCCAATGGCAACTGAATAAGAAACATGCTGAAATAGCTGTGCTGTTATTGTGATTGTACTCAAGGCTGTCAACAAAGAATATAAGTATTTGACAAGGTGTTATCTAATTGTGTTTTTAAAAGCCACGATACGTACATCTTTTAATGTGTCACTTTAAGCTGCAAGAGAATTTCTTTTATTAAAAAGTACAAAGGAAAAATGAATGCCTTGCATTTTCTTGTTTCTCTTTCCCAAGCTCTGCCCTTTTGCCGTCATTCGGCAGAATATATTTGCTCTTTAGTCAAATTGGCTTTTATTTAAATGGTAGCCCAAAATAGCACAGCAACATTAGGTGTATAAGAAGAAAGAACAGTGTGTCCCACAGACAATTTTTACCTCAGCCCTGGTGGGAATTAAGTGATCGAAACAGAAGGCTAAGAATAAAATCCTTTTGACACTCAGTTAGTGAAACAGCATTTTGGAGCAAGGAAAGGGGTTGTGCTTTTTCTGGTTTGTTTGGGTTTTTGGGTTTTTGGGGTGGGGTTTTTGTTTTGTTTTGTTTGTTTATTTGGTGGGTTGTTTTGTTTTTTTGGTTTTTTTTGTTGGGGTTGTTTTTTAAGAGGGATCACCAGGAAAGGTATCTTAGCACACTGCCTTTGGAGGTACCTGTTTTTCTTTCATCCAAAATATAGTTCTCATCAGCAAGCTGCTTTGGCCTAGGGAAGGCACGTCAGCTGCCCTGACTCCAGGGCTGCAGATTACAGTCTTCTCCTCCAGCCTACCTCAGCCCACTGACCCTTTCTCTGTGTCTAAGAGAAAACCTAGAGATCGTGAGAGAAGCTGCAGCTTGCTCATGAATCAGAAGAAATATGTGATTTGTGGGCTGGGTGAAGGAGCACAGGCAGGAAGGGGCACTGGTGCCAGGGCTCTGCTGTTACCCTGTAGAGAGCAATGACTGGCCAGGAAGGATGGAGTTAAAATGGACCATACAGGGAATTAAATAAAGATGCTACCAAAAAAGGGAAACTCCTGCTTCTGTGTTCTTGTGTTCTAGGATGACATCAGAAGAGTGAAATGCCACAAGGCATGGAGGAAGACTGGGAATTAACTGTTCGGAAATTCTCTTACTTAGTAGTTTGAAACATGGTGAGAAGTGGAAGGGCTGGTACCTCTGACGATCTCTCTGGGCTTCCACAGGGCTTATTTGGGTGAAGGCTCAGGAAAAGTAGAGCTAAACAACTCTCATTTTCATTTAGGCAGAGATCTGACAGCTACTAGAGGGAGACTCCACTGGTGGAGCCTTCCTGCCAGAAATATTGCCATGTGTTTTGTTTGCAACCTAAACGTGCTGCCAGACCAAGGCCTTTTGAAGCAGGAAGTCCTGATGGACCTGCAATGCCATAATTCTGAGTGTTCCATTAGAAATCAGCTTGAGAAAGCAAATACTCCAATCTTATCTTTACCAGACACCAAAAACGGTCAACCTTTCAATTAGCATTTTGCCTAAGCGTGGCCTGTGCATGAAGGAGGGGAAACTTTACAAGCAGGAGGATGGCAGCAGTGTAGCCCTTGCTTGTAAACACAGTCTATTTTAGGTTAAATAGTTGAGGGTGAGGTAGAGCCCTACACTAATGTAAAATGCTGGGTTCCAAATTGTGCTGAAATCTAACAATGTCATTTGCGCACCAATCCTCGCAGTGTTGCTGAAATATAGAGGTCAGTTCAGCCTATTATGGGACAGCAACTTCTAGCTTTTAATCCCAGTGGTATTTTAAGTATGGGATAGTAGTTAAAGGAAAAAAAAAGCTCTTTATAATGAAAGACATAGATAGCTACTGTCTGACCTGATTCTGCAAGGTAAGGCACTTCATACCTGTCCTGGCCCAAGCTCTCTGTGTGTTTCTCTCTCTGAGAAGGCTTATTTGCTAAAATTCATAAGGAAAGATCAGAGCCTCAGTTTCAGAGGTTATGAATATCTTTGATAACATTCAATGGCCTGAGTTCAGATCACTCCTAAAGATCATTCCTTAGCACTAATTTTTAAATTGCTGGTTTTTTCAGAGGGAACTGAATGAACACTCTATAGATAATGATTGAGTGGTGTCCACTTTTGCGTTTAAAGATGTAGAACAAGAGAGACTAACACTGGAAAATCCTACATATCCTTCCATATTCAGTTGAGAAGGTGCAGGCTGTGGACCTGCCACAGTCACAGTGAAATGCACACAGAAAATAACTGAATACAAAAAAGAACTGAAAAAAAATAGCTTTTTGTTATTATAGAATCTTCTTTCTAAGTAAGGATCACATCTCTAGCCAGTTCAAAAATTTAAAAGTTAGAGAATTTCCAATTCAAAATCTTGACTTTATGTAAATTAACCATGAGGGGAAAAAAAACCAAAACTATCTCTGAGCACAAACAATCCAAGGACCAGGATGTGTTGGCAAATGACCAGATCCTGACTTGATTAGGCTCAGTAGTGGTGGCAGAGCCCCAGTGCTGGGGGACTGAGCACTTTTGCTCACTGACACAAAAGCATCAGAGCCCACGCTTCACTGTTGCAAAACTGAAGCAATGCTGACGTGTGGACCCACTGGTGGTTTCTGAAGAGCAGCTGAAGAGCAGAGGTGGTCTGTGGCAGTGCTTTTCCCCTTCTACCAAAAAAAAACCAAACAAAAAAACCCCCAAAAACCCCACAAAAAAAAAACCCCAAAAAACCAAACAACAACCAAAACCAAAAACCCCAATGCATTCATACTCTTCTAAGTGACTAAGGACAAGTGATGTGCCTGCTCCTGGCAAACACAAATCACATGTAAGAATCCATTGTGACCATGCAGCCATGATCCACCACCATCAAGAGGAAAAACAGTTCCCTGTGAGGTTTTTAATTTTTAATAACATTTTGGCTTTAGTTCTCTTTCAGGTGCTGCTATGCCCTTTAGTAGCTGGCTTCAAATAAATTATACTACTATAAAAGGTTTTACCACCCTTTACACGAGCTAGAAGTATGAGAAGTTACCTGAAGGCAGAGATAAAAAAGTAATATAATTAGTTAACTTAATCTGAAGCAGAACATCTGACTCATTTGGGGTGCAGTCCCACGGAAAGATCCTAGTAAGTTAATGTAGAGAAAGGGTTTAATATTTGAATGGACAAAATTGTGAGAGAATCTACACACTTGAGTCAGACTCAGAATTCTAATTTTTGTTGTTTTCTTCTTTGTTTTTCTTTGTTTTATTTTATGCAGCAAATCTGTAATTCAAAGGTGCTGTAATTTGCCACAATTTACAGTGTGTAGTAAACTTTTTTGTGAACCTAGTGGGAATTTCAAAACTTCTTTGACTGAATCAGAGTGAATCCTGTGAACCTGGAGCAACTTTGGAAGAGGAGAAGGAAAAGACAGTTGTAGCCTTCTGCGTTAATTATGATATTTTTAGTTATTTAGCTAGATTTAGGAAAAATAAAGTCAACATACTGTAAATACATTCTCAAATCCTGAGCTTTGTGGTTTCTCAAACTGAGTCTCAGTAGAAGAGCTTCAAAAGCCACATAATTTCTATTAACTAACAACCAGTGAAGCAAGGATTTGGGCTGTCTTTTGGAAATCTTCAATAGCATCACAATATAGCAACATTAGGGATGTCTAAAAAAGAAATAATTTGTTTACAAGTGTGTCAGTAGGAAGGAAGTTATGTTTCAAGGGTTTCAGAGTACAAAGATCTGGCCAGTGTCGGAGTTGGGTAACAGCTTCAAAACCTTCCTTACTCCCCCACAGAGGTGGGCTGGGGCATAATGGCTTTTGGCTTTTGGTCAGACAATCCCAGTGTCATGCAGACAATTAATAAGCAGACAGCAGACTCTGCAGCCAGTGATTATATGAACAAAGGAGTTTGCTTTTGCATTATTTCTCAGGCCCTGGTACAATATGTTGGAGTTTTTAGCCAATTGCTCATTATCGCACTCATTTCCTGAGATCCTGTCTTAACTAAGACACTGTCAAAGTACTTACTTTGTTATACTCTCTGTACTTTTTTTTCCTGCTGAAGTCAGGAGGATGACATACAAAATACGATCTGGTATCCTGTGATGAGAACATTTGAGGATCATTCTCCAGTATTCTTTCATGTGAGAGGATTAAGTTAGCTAGCAACAGTGAGACAAAGGTGTTCTTTCCAGGTATCTACTCATCGGAGGGCTCTGGCACAATAAATTCACATTTAGGGGTTTGTGTTTTCATCCAGAAAATCACAGAGGGAGAGAGGTGTTGCCCATGGGGCATTTGTACAGCACTGGGCCCCCGGGAACTGAGGCTGCTTGAACCAGCAGCACACCTGTATGGCTGCTGATCCAACTGTGGGCATAGAATGGCACATCTCATGTGGGAAACATTGCCATGGAGGAACTACAGTCAGCAGGGAAATGCAGCTCTACAGTCATCCTAGCTATCCTGACACTTCCCTGCTCTGGCCACATGAAAAAAAATCCCTGTGAAAATCAGTGCTCTCCAACTGCAAGTGACAACCATTAACATCAAATTAGTAACACTTATGCTAAAGAGAAGAAAAGATAGGGTTAAATATGGTCTGCTCGGTACGCGTGAGGACCTGAGACAGGCAGTAACTGGAGTAACAAGAGGGTTTGTGTAGCCTTGGTCCTGTCCCTTTTGAGGAAAAGCATCATGGTTTGGTGAAGCACAACAATCTTAGCCTAGTAGCTGGACTGCTGGTTCCCAGGCTGCACTTCCCCAATGCAGAAGCAATTTTTGTGACCAGCCAGCCTATTAAGCTGACCAGTCACCCCAGACCTAGCACAGACCAGCTACATAACTGGAGTTAAAGCACAGTCCCTGCGCAGGGATCTCTACCCTGAGCACATACTCACAGGAGCACTGCTAATTATAAAAATAAAATAATTAAATTAATTAAAAATACTATTAATAAAATATCATTCATCCAAGGGTATAACATGGACATGTCATCTCTCAAAAAAACCCCAAGATTCTAATGCTTCACTTATGTCTTCTGGAGATGTACTAAAAGGGATGAGGACCATATTGTAGAATAACCACCATATGCTGTTCACCCTTTGTTCTGGTTTTTGGTTTTTTGTTTTTTTAAAGTATTTTTCTTTTTTTTCTGTTAGGCTTGTTACAACTTTCTCTTGGAAGAATGCCAATGTCAGAAGTATATCTCTGTCCCTTCTTTTGCCTTCTAGAGAGATAATCTCTTCATATACAGCATGGGAAGAAGTGTCTAGTTGGGTAATACATGGTCACACTTCTGCTCTCAGCCTTGAGGGTGTCTAATAATCCTCAATCCAGAGTGGATTTTATTTCTTTCCTAAAAAGCTAAAAGCAGTAGGACTGACAATTCAAGCCTTTAAGCTCATGGACAATTTCCCTATTTCCATATTCATATTAAGATGGTTCAGGTGAGAAATGGATTCTTATTTTGCATGGATTAGTGGGGGGTGTTTGATTTCTTTTTTTAGGAATGCTTTTTCTATTACTTTGGTAGCCTCAATACTTTCATTACCATCATATTTCTGATTTATTGCAATGTGAAGCCAGCAAATAAGATTGTCAAAACGAGTATGCACTTGTTATAATCTACTAAAAAAAAAAAAATTAAAAAAAATTTTAAAAGAAAACAAACTCAAGTCAGTTTTAATTTTGACACTGATTGATGTTGATATTTCTGACCAGTTTTATGTTGCACAGATTTTAAACGATATTCTCCTCTGATCTTCAGTGCTGTAGTTATAAATACTTGATAGCATTTTCATAAAAGGATCTTTTTACAATATGCTTAATGAGAGCTTCTGCTTCAGATACACAAGTAAAAAGAAACCTAGCCTAATATGGTGATAGTCAGATACTCAATAAGTGGCACATAGTCTTCAAAAACCTCTGACAAAAAAAGTTTCAATTATACCTGTGCCTTTCACCACCACTTTACTGTATCAATTATTCATGTAACATGTAACTGCAAAATGTGATACTTAGCAATTATTTTAAAAATTCTCCAAACAGTAGCACAAAAGCTGATATGACCACAAAATGATCATTCATCATTTGTCTATGATGATGAACCTGTCACAGACCGAAAGGAAAAAGTTGATTAAAACAAAACACAACAACAACCCACGAAGTTATTTGTGATTATGCGACATTTGCTTTCCATTTCCACAGCCAGTTAGGGTTCACAAACAGGAAAATCCATTATGGAATGGTACATAAAGTGTGACTGAGTCTTGTTCAGTCAATTAGTGAGTGAAGTCTGAATATGATGTTTATCTGATAATCTGCATCTTCAGTACAGACATCAGTAAAGGCAGCATCAACAAAGGGTTGGCTTTAACTTCTTGGGAGCGCTCGGTTCAACACATTGCACTCTTGCTGATTATATATTTGCACGAAGCACACAGCAGCCCATTTCCTGTTTGTAATAAAATCCAGGACTATATATGGAAGAATATAAGCATGCAACAGAAAATAAGTTAACAGCAAAAATCACATTTTTTAGAGCTTTGTTTCTATTCATGAAGCTTGTTATTAATGTAGGAGTTTTCAAAAAACCACTGTGTGGTCTCTTTGTTTGTACTGAGACACACTTATGAAATATGGACATATTATTCCTCTGAACACAATGCTATTTTTATTTTACAAGAATTACTCCAGTGACTTCCATATAGAAATCATCTCACACATCTGTATTCTGATTATGAAATTTAGTACAAGGGTCATGAATAATAAAATTGCTAAATATGCTCATTGCCATCTATAAATAAAGGTTATCATATTCGAGGTTTTGTTTTTGGAGTGCTGGAACAAGTAGGGTTAGTTGCAAGACAATAGTGCCTTAATTTTACTATGAAAATAAATACTTAAATTTATAAATATTTAAATGATTTCCAAGGTGCAGTGAGCCTAAATTAACACTTGCAAAATGAATGCAAGAGCAAAATTGCAGAAGTTCACATTCTCTTAAAAAGTTCACAGATCTACCAGCAACTCATCTATAAACATTAGAGCCCTACCAAGTGAGAGAGCAGCACTTGCACCACGATCCCATCGTACTCAGTGGTAAAACTCCAGTCAAGTTCAGTGGAGACTAGAAAAGCAATTCTTCATCCTGACTATGAAAATGAAGAAATGTTCTTCAGCTAATTGCAATCTGTTGCAATTGGTATTTATCTGCAGCTGTAAATGGGGGGAGCCCCTCTTTGTTAGTGAATGCTGCATGGCTGCATGGAGCAGCCTCTCTTCAGCAGCAGGTTCTGTGCATGCTGCCTGTGTGGCCTCACAGCCAGGTTGTATCCAAAAGTGCTTATAAAAGGACTCCTCCTGAACTGATAGGTCCTATGGCATGGTCACAAATAAAAGGTATCAGACATGGCAAGATGCAAATAAATAGTCTGCTAGAGTTAAAAAGGCAAATATAGATCATTATTTTTAAACCAAAATAAAATAGTACAGAGACGTCTTAGCTGCCAAAGAATGAGAGATGGAACAATATTTTCTACCCAACATTTTGGGCCTCCCTAACGTGATCTCATGAGTTGGAAATAACATCCAACCAATAATCATTCAATGTTTCTTCCACAGACATTAGAATTTAAGATTGAATTATCCATCCCATTTTCAGGCTTTGAAAAGGTGATGCAAAACAATTTAATTTTAAAGTTGCTGTTCAGTTTTGTAAGTTTTAGTGATGTTTCTATGGACTTGTACTTGGGAGAGGTGAGCAACTTCTCTACTTTAAAATCTCTTCTAGTAAAGAATCTGTACCCATACATTTCTTCAGACTCTTGTACAGGATCTCACAGTGGTAAGTGCACAACCCTTACACATTTCCATGCACTAACAACAGGTCCAGATGCCTGGTTTGAAAGCATCCAGCCAACCACAGCATCTTGCCTGGTGGCGAGAGGAGCAGCATCCCTGGCCCTAGCCGGCAACTGGTGGGGTTCACCACCTAGCCACACATTCCTCCTGTGAGAGGAACTTGCTCAGCAAGCACCTGGGCCCCCTGATACTCAGCTAAATGTGTGGATGCTAACTCTGCTAATGGCGAGGTTGCAGCGCAGTAGTGAGAAGAACAATGTTTGTTTTGATCGGTTTGATAATTCGTTTAAAAGTATTGTCCCAGAGCCATCGAGACAGAAAGCCACACCATTGTTACAAACTGGCACCGTCTCATTATGTGAAGTAATTGAAACCTGTGGGAAAAATATATGATTTAAAGCACACAGTGAGGTTCTTTTCTTAAACAACAATAACATTGTTTTCCTATGATCCTGATCTTGCTCATGGGAGTAAACTTTGCTAAGCAAGGAGTTAGTGACATTTGCAGTTGCTGATCTTTTAATGACCAATGATGACATTCCAGGAAGGTTACAGAATTGGACCTTCTTTCAAGAAAAACTTCTTCAACAGGAACTTTATGAACTGCATTTCTACACACACGCGAGAGGGTTTCCAAGCTCCCCGTGTGTGTTTCAGATCAATAGCTCAATTGACACTAAAAGATGTGCGCTGAATTACACTGTAGGGTGGCTGCATGTTTCTTTAGTGGGGCTTGACGTTTGTTGAGCTAAAAGGACACTGAAAACGTTGCTCTCTGCTTTGTGTTAAGTTTATATCTAAGAGTAAAACTTCAAATAACAGCAGAAAAAAAAAACTAAGTGCATTTTAGTATTACACTCTCCAGAGGTGCTCAATAGGTACTGAAGAATTTCTTTGCCATAATTAAGAGGTTTGGAGACCAGATGAACAAATGACAACCAATCTTGATTTACTTGGAAAAAATGAGTCATATCACTTATTATTAACTATTAAAGCAATTTAAACCCTTTTGAGAATAGATCTAATGCTGCAATGCTTTGAAGGTTTGATATGTCTTGCAATCCATAGATTATTAAAGTTAATTTCTCTGCTGAGCTCTTACTTTCACTAAAAAATGCGAGCACACTAAAATGGTGGTGGAGGGGTTTTTTTGTTTGTTTGTCTCTCTTCTTTTTTTTTTTTATATAACAAAGATGTGCTTTAATTAGCTTTCTATTTATACTGCGCTCAATAAAGGTATGGAGGCTGCAAGTGGGAGAAACCTTCCACAGTTCTGGCTTGCAAAGCATAGAGAAAAGCATACCATTCATCCACAAGTACACCCAAACCTTTCATTTGAGTTGGGGTGTGCTTGTGGGTGCATGGCGTTCTTTTCTCTCTATTTGTTCTCCATGTATAATTTAAACTACATTTTGCTTTAGAGACCCTTAACGGATAAGGAAAAGAAGGCAATAACAATATGTTGATTTATATCACCGTGAAACATTTTTCCCCCATACTTCAAAGTAATTTTAATTGAATTTAATCCTCTTGACTTTCATTTACTTATAAATGAGTTTTACTTGTAATGTTAGAATGAAACAGACTTCAGCAGTTAACAGGTTTTTAGTGTTTTTGATTATAGATTATTATATAATATTTCTTGGGCTAGAAAATACCGAATGCTAAATAGTGCCCCACATTAGATCATTTTAAAATCTTCCACTCTTCTATAAGTAGGAGAGAAGTATACCAATTTATGTTAAAATACAGCTCATTTTAAAAAGATAGAAATGTTTGAGGAAACTATTAAAAGTACTGCAAATCATTTGTCAAGATTTTGCCCACGATCACGAACATATCTAAGCAGAAATCTTGAAACAAAACCCCAACAAACAAGAATATCTTCCAAAGGAACTATGCCATGTATAATCCCATCGGTTGTGTGTGTGTGCATTTATCATTTTTTAGCTCTTCATCCATAGATCATAGGACACTAAGAGCCCAATTCATTAAAAATTGAATACTCTATTTAAGCTGGATGTTCTTATACTTAGAGAAAATGCATGGAACCGTTTTTTTTTCTCTGAAAAGTCACATTTTTGCCATTCAATAAACCCTTGTTTCTCCCAGCTTCTAACTGGACAGCACTCCTCAGTTAATTGCTACACAACTTTAGAGCTTCGTAATTGAATGTACAAAAGAAAATTCATCTGGAAAAATGTCTGCTATGTTCTTAGAAAATTAGGGAATAATTCCCACCTGTCTTTGACATGCACACGCTCCCTCTTGCTCTATTCTACCACAGCTGCCCCAGCTTTACCACCCAGTTTAGCAGTTGTGTCCTATTTGAACTTTCTCTGCAGCCTATCAGTCAGCCCCCTAATCAGTTACATTACATTAGCATTATTTGTTGGCGTATTTGCAATTCCTACAGGATGTTTGAATCCCTGTTTATGCAAGTCTCTCCTGCACATAGAGATCACTTGTTAGAAAATGTAACAGTACACAGAAAAACTTCCAAGTCCCAAGCAGGAGTGACACAGCCTGATACACTCAGCAGCATGGACTTTGAAGACGGTGTTTTGAATCAAGAAGTTTGGAAGCACCAGATGATCTAGTCTGCTAATGAATGAGATGGTCATAACGAGGATCTAGTCTGCAAATGAATGAGATTGGTGTATGGGGTTGGCAGGAGCAGCCAACAAGCATTTTCTGAGTTTCTGAAGAGATGGGGAAGGCTTTGAAGCGTTTAGCAGTAGGTTTTCCTGCTCTCTAGCAGAAACGTGGTCAGATACATGGTGCACAAACAACACAGTCCCTGTAATTTCAAAATATGCCTGCGTACCCTAAGGATCTTAGTTACCAACATTCAGATTTATGCCTTACATAGTTACAAATCTAATTTTGCTGTTAGCTTTCAAGCATCTATAATAGCATTGCTTACTGGGCTCTTCTGCCATCCATACCACTACATCCAGCCCTAAATTTGAAATGTACACACAGACCTGTCTTCTCCATTGAAGCAGAGAGGTTCATTCCATCTACAATATACACTGAAAAAAAAAAAATCCTTACATGAGACTACTAGGAAAGAACAAGCTTCCTCTCTCCCAAAACATGCATATTGCTTACATATCAACTGTTTGTTTTTCTGACACATAAATCACTTATTCAGGAAGTTGTTATGAAAATGCATTTATGCTCATCAAGATAAATCTCCACTCATAACACCTGAAACTTTTCTGCCTATTAGAGAATTTCAGAAGTTTATTCATGTGTACTCTGCAGACATAACACCTTTACTGACCCTGTTAATGCATCTACTGCCAGCTAAGCTTACACAATATAGGGAGTTATGTTTTCCAGGGAAAAGCCATTAAAGCCAAAAGAAATTGCCTGTCTGCATTTGCATTCACTGTTATGGAAGAGTACAAGATGGAAAACAAAGACTTAAGGCAGATGCAGAAGTACTGTTAATAAAGGTGTACATATAGCAAGTACCATCCCACACTTAGAGTCCTGCAACCACTGTATCCTGCTATACAGTTAACATGCTATTTCCTACCCAGAGTAATTACTGATGAGGGCAAATGCTGAATTTTTAATGGTGCCCACTGCTGGCAGCAGAACACTCTAAATGAAAAATAATAAAGACCCAGTCCTAGGAGAGATACCTGTCTATAGGCTTTACTTAATAAAATTAAATGGGGGAAAAGATACATAAAGTTTTCAGAAAATGCAGATTAAATGCCTTGTTCTAACTAGACAAGTGTGGAGTGACTGAAGTTTTCCCCCAAAGGAACAATCTTCTGCACATTCCACAAGGTATTGTCATGAACAGAGGAAGTTCTTGTCTATCATTATCAGCCATCTATGTTCCTGCTCCAGGAGAGGTCTGCTGGGCAATCAGCAACATTAAGAAAGTAAAGTTGGGCTGGAATAAAGACTTAGAACAGAATAATCTCCCTGCAATTTCTGGGCTCTTCAGTGGGTGAGAGAAATGGTTAAGGAAAGCATTGTGCAGAATTTTACTGTCAGTATCTTTCCACTTCTGGCTGACATACAACAGTGGTTCAGCCTGCTGTGTAGATGTTATGCCATAGCATGCCTCATAGCACACCCTAGTCCTTTCAAGTACTTTCATAACCAGCTACGGACTCAGTGAGTGCAAGCTGGGTTAAAGGAGTAAAGCAGTCTGGTTTTCCCTTTTTGGTTCAAGTTTCTTCCTAGAACTACACAGGAATTAGAAGTGTCCCCTTTTTCTTCTACATAGCTCAGGACTAATTAGTACAGTTGAGACTGTGACCCAAGAACTGAACTGCAGCAAGCACTGCAATCTCTACTCTTGCTCTCTGAGGTTGTGCTACTGATCCTGGAAGTGGGGAAAGCACAGACTAGCATTTGTCAGGCAGAATGAGGAAAGTATTTCGAGCTTGATTTTATGCAATCTATGGCTCTTCAGTTTCTGAGGTTAGTTACTGAAGTTGGGTGTTACTGTAGCTCAAACCCAGAAATTACAATCAAAGAAGAGATGTGTGATTCTCTACATGGAGTGAGAACATGATCAGGGAAGGCAGGCAGCACTGCAACGCAGACACAGCCACCTGAGGGACCTAACGTAGCATCACTGACCAGCACCCACCACCCTGGGAAGAACCTGCCCCCAAGCTCACACTCAAAAAAGGCTATTCTGGCTGCAAGAATGGGCTCTTCTTGGCACCTCTTGGAGAGGAACCATGGCTCCCAGTGAGACGTGGCCACCCCAAAAGAAGCATAGATTTGTTTGCTACAGCAAACCATTATCAATTTAGGTTAGCAGTGGGCTGTGCAGGAGCGAAGCCCTCTGGGATGTCCATCTGCCCATCACCACCACCAGCAGCAGGGCCAGCTGTGGTGCCTGCAGGGTTTAAAGCCTTTTAGCACTTCATAAAGCAGCCCTTAGCCAGCCACAAAGTTTACTTATTTCCATGTGCGTTGTAAACAGCAGAATGGGAAAGTCTGTGCTCTACAAAGGTAAGAGGAAAGGTTCCATGTGCTTCTTCAGAAGGCTACAGCTGAAAGGGGAGAGAGGGCCTCCTCCAGTGGCCACAGCTCTGTGGTGGGCTGAAATGCAGGAAGATGTATAAAATTTGGCCAGTGCCAAGCTTTTTTCATGGCAAACCACATGAAGCAGGTGATAAACCAGTTAATTTGACGTATGCATGGGGATAGGCTACTTTCAATAATCTACTGATATATCCACTTAATAAAATCATGAATACTAATAATTATTATTAATAACAAATGAAGGGACTTCCACAAAGGCTGGAATTAAAACATGGTGCAGACAACAACTGACCAGAGGAAGGTCAGAGCACTAGCAATTAAAGATTGGTTAGACAAAACATCTTTATCCAATGATTTGTATTTTTATGAATCAACCAAACCTACTTTCAGCTGTGCTTTAAATGAGGTTAAGATTACTATTACCATGGAAAAGTTGAAGAATTTTGTTCAGCACTGTCTCAGCATACAGTGACTCAGAATGCAGTTGGAATATGAGAACTGAGAATGTCTGGTGTTGTACAATACTATAGTAAAAATACGATTGAACTGTGGCTGGCAAGAACTCAGTGCTTAGTGGGATATCAGTGTACTGCAGGAATAGCAGCATATGGTATTCACTACTCTTGATCTATGTAAGAGTTGCCATTTATGTAACTCCTGATATCCACAGACCTCAGACTCGCTTTGTACACTTTTACGTCACCGTGAGCATTAGAAACGCTATAACTAAGATCTGAGAACAGCATGCACCTGACTCCATCACGTGGTGTTATGCTAATATACCATGTTAATGAACTATACTAGCAATATTGAAAATGCAATAGCATCTTAATGCAATATTGATAAAAGACTGACATTCCTCCTCATTCTGTCTCACAGCGCCTGGCAAATTATAGCTGTATTTTCATGATCATAAACTTAGAGGAAACATGTTCAGGGTCTGTCAACAGTCGAAAACAGTATTTGCCATACATTTGTCTGTCTTCTTCATAAAATGTTTAATGCACTATGTTTTGTAGCACAGTTTATATTTCATGTGACCAATATAAGAAACTGTGTAATGCAAGATCCTGTAATAGCTATAGTAAACAAAATGTGCAGTAATATTCATATACATCTGCTTTAGATACAGCCTATCAGTATGTGCCTACATATGGACAAGATTCAGACATAGCAGTGTAACATTAACTCTTAAAATGGCTTAAGATAATTTTGTTGTTGTTGTTGTTTGTGGAAATGGAATTACATGAAGCTTGCCAGCCCCTCTCACAAGTGAGGCAGGATGAAGAGTCAACCAGCCTTTCAATAATCCTACACTGGATACCTGAGTATTTTCACCATCCTGAGTATAACTCTATTAGCATAGTATGAGCATGATAATATACTTACAAACACAGAGTCCATTTCAGCCATCAGTTTATCAAAGTTCTGTTTGCTTTCTAAATAAAACACTGTGAGAAAATATTCTGTAAGATTAGGAGGCAAATTCAGCCTCTGTGTGATTCAACAGACTTTAAAGGATTGCTCCAGAGAAGAATTTGGTCCTCCAAATCTAATGTATTCAAGAAGGAATTTCGAGAAAAAATGGCTTTTTTTTAACAAGAGTTTTACAGATGTCTGCTAAAATCTTAATAGAAGCTTTGAGCCAGAGACTCCTATAATTCAACCCCTGAACTTTTGAACAACAATTTTATTTAGAAAGTTGATTTATTCATAAGTAAATAGGATACAGTGTGGATGAAGTACAAGGGATCAGGAGGCAGTTATTAGATTTATAAGTACAAAAGCCTCACTGTTGCAGACAGTGGAGGCTCAGCAGTTACTGTACCTTTCAAAACTAATATGTAACCATATCTGTTTTAAAAGAGTGATTCATATTACTCCGAATGCATGAGAAACTCTTTCTCATCCCCACCACAGGAAACTTGAGTCTGATTTTAATGAGCTTCAATTGGAATGTGGCCTTTGAAAAGTAGTGCATTTGAAAAGATGGAACATTAAATTTTGTAATGATGTAAAACATCTTCAATTTTTGACAGGACAATGGTGCTTATTGTGCTTTATGGGCCCAGTGGTGATTCAAAGGTCACTTTGTATATGACTCCACAGACAGGGGCAGCAGTGAATGAAAATTAGGTTACATGTGATCAGCTTTATTATTAATCAGATGAAAATGGATTTTTAACATTTTTCTAATGAGCAACAGAGAAAGAAGAAAATACCATGAATAAAACTACAAGAGGGAACAGCAAGACTGAAATGCACCATGTGCATAACCAAACTAATGTGTATTAAATCTGAAATCCTTAAATACTGTCTCAAGAAATAAAATGCAGCTGCATATTTTTGTGTCGTAAATATATAGAAAAGTGCTGAAATACCTACTGTAATTTACTATCTCTGTCCTTTGTTTATAACTAACTAATGAACTGATTTCTTCGTACAGTATATTATAGCAGCACCCGATAGCACTGCTATGGTTAAGGTTGTGTCAGCGTTTCCATTATAAATCCTGTTTTTCTGGGGTTTATAACTCAGCTGTAAAAATGCAGCCCAGGCTAAAACTTGGCGTACAAGGTCTCTGCCAGGAAGCATATTTATTCTACAAATTTCCCCAAAACGTGTCTCAGAAAACTCTGGTATTATGTGAATGTGAATTACACAAATACTGTAAAAGTGGAGTAGTTTAGGACGCCACACTTGCTTTAACTTTAGAAATGGGTTTGGTTTTAAAAACAAAACCCACAACAAAACAATAAAAACAAAGCCTAAAAGCATAAGCTAAAGAAGAAACAAACAAACCAACCCAGATTTTTTAATGCTTTGATACAATACTCCTAAGCAGAGTATTGCTTTTTCATACCCTGAAATATTTTTGTGCTAAATAAAACACAGTGCTACAGAGTTAACTGTTGAACATTTACCGTTGGATCCCCACACTGCAAGTGAACTTGCATTAAACCTCACATTAATAAAGAGCTTGATCACAAGAAGCCTGTATGTCTAGCTCTGTGTTTGGCTCAGCCAAATGCCATTTGGCTATCAAAGTCCTGTTTTGATTAGCAACTAGTGCCAAGAAGCAGGGAGAGGAGTGGCTCGCAGAAATGAGAAACGCTTCTTTTCACAGTTAATCATCCAAAGAGGAGCAGAAAAAAGGGGGAAAACCTAAAAAAAAAAACCGCCAATAACAACAAAACAAAACGAAACAAACTAACAAAAAAAAAAAGCCAACCCAGGGAACAGAGATGGCTGAAAAGCAAATCTCAGACCAGTCCTGCTGACAACAAAATACACTGCAGGTCCCCATCTTGCTAGTCACCAGGACTGTCGGGCACTGCTGAAGAAAGTTCCTGGTCGGGGCTGGGGCTCTGATCTGAAGCACCCTAACCTGCAGCCATGGAGGGAGGCTGCTGCTAACATGCCTCAAAGCAACATTGGAGAAAGAATGTGACAGCCAAGATACAACAGCAAAAAAGCACCGGTCAGCATAGGTGATGACGTTATATGGGGGACTGGGAGTATTTTCCAGCTTTCAAACAGATTTACTGGGATATCAATGGGTGACTGTAGGGGAGGCAGCAAACAGCGGGGTAAGGAGCACTGCTCTTTCTCTCCCTGCTCCCTTACACAGCTCACACTCCCAGGCTTGGCATGAGGGGAATGGATACATTCTCCTTGCCCGTTTGTAGCTGCCCAAATCCAGCCTGACCCAAGGTTTTCAACACTGAGCTTTCCTGAAGGCACCCCACAAGTCCATACAATGACAGCCACTGCATTCCAAGCAGAGTGGCTGTCCCCACTGCTGCATGGCACTATAATTTGGTGAAGGTATTAGTCCACTTTTTTCCAAGTCTCTCCCTCCATCTAAAATGTTACTTCTGCAGGTAAGCTCTAAACCAGAAAGGAGGAGCAATGGCAGAGGTGGAATGAACTTGGACAGCATTGGCTGTGGGCTGCTTCCAGGATGCCCCAAAAATCAATGCAGCACACCAGCCCAAATCCCAGCCCAAAGACCATGACCACAGCAGCTCTAGGCACTGTGGAACAGTTTCTTCCCAGAGCTGCTTCTTTCTGATGAATGCTTGAACCTGCAGGGGCTCTTGCACAAGCCTCCTCAGGTCCCTGTGCATCCATGCAAGAGCAACCACATCCTTGGCCTAAGGCTGCTGAAATAAAACCACTCAAACTCCAGCACAACTGCATTGTCATGGATATTCCAGTCCCCTCTGCCACGGGAAGTACAGGAAAGGAAAAAAAACACTTAGGCACATTCAGGACTGTTTACTTATAACAATAAAAAGCCAAGCAGAGTGCGAGAACCAATGTGTTGTAGCTGTCACTGCTCCAGTGCTGAGTGAGCAGGTCCTTCCCCCACCACCATGAGTCTGTGCTACAACTGAGGGATGCTCTACTGCTACTGTGGAGTGGTTCTGCCCACGTGAAAAACAAGTTCCTACAGCAGCAGGAACATTTGGCCGACTGGTGGCTGAAGACACAGTAGTTGCCAACAAGATAGACCAAATGTTATTGACAGCAAAGGGTTTGAGGGGAAACCACAGAAATTCCCTGTGTCAAGACAGTGTGACAATAGCACTACCTGCTACAAAGCCCAGGAAATGGCTACATGAGACTCCTGACTCTCCAGCCCCCTCCCACTGTGTCCAAACAGAAGGATTCAGCCAATTCTTGCTGTGGTTCCAAGGTGCTTCTTGATTTCTTGCAAAGAAGGTGCTGTGGCAGCAATGCACCCTGGTTTAATCAAGCAAGAGATGAGAGCAGCAGGAACCCAGTGCTCGGGCAACGATGCAGGGCTGCTCCACCGGTGCTTCGTTACTCTCTCAGCCCTTTGCTCCAGCCACAGGCCAAGGAGCCTTCCCCAGGCAGACTTTGACATGGAATGTTTTTCTGTTTTCTGGCTTTTTATTTCAGGGGGAAGATGCATGGATAATGAATTTTCCATGTATTTTATCTGAGTTTGTGATTCTGCTCCCCAGGAGGGCAGAGAGTACTGAAGCCTGTTGGTATGCTTTGAAAGGGAAGTGGGGCGAGGCAATCTAAAATACATAGTCTGTCAAATAAGGATGCAAAATGGACCTTTGATTGCTCTATGGGTCAGTTTTGCAGAGTATTTTTATTCTAGTGGCAGTGGTCTCCATGACTGTCCAAGGCTGCATGTCTCTTTAAGAAAATACACAGCATTTGCACTGAAATATAAAGGATATGCCATAGTATTTTTGATTATTAAGCTAAACAGCCATGCAAAATGAGTACAGCATATTGGCACTGATTCCTGCTGTACTGAGGCTCCTTTGTGAAATTAGCTAATTAGTTCTCCCCCTCACCCCAAACTTGAATAAATTTGTGGTTAGCACAAGTATGAAGAATTTTGCTTTTCTTGGCTATTTTTTTCCCTCTTCCCCCCCTTTTCAAAGGAAAGCTTGCCCATCTATTGGGATAGCACTGTTCACTTTGGATAAAGATGACTGGCTAAAGAAGTAACATTAGCAAAAGCAAATTTTGTTTAGCAAAAAAAAAGCTACCCATACTTTCTCTGAAAGTAACTGTCCGTCATGGCATAAGGTGAATAAACAGATTCTGCAGGCTGTTAATTGTTAAATAAATTTCACACACACACACACACATTAAAAAAAAAAAAAAAAAAAAAAAAAGTGTTAATTAACTAGTAAAAATGTTTAGGGAAAAAAATATTGTAAGCACTGGAAAAGTGTATACTTAGCAATATAGGGGAAAAAATACAGGGTTTTAACTTAATTTCTGAGACTTTTATAACAAAGAACAGAGAAAGACAGATGAAATTATGTTCTGACTACCTACACTGAATGAGCCCAATGGGAACCTCTGTATATAGTTATCAGTGGCACCAAAATCTGCTTAGGAAAGCAACAAGTCTTTTGTTCTGTTGACAACAGTTATTACAATTAATTCATTTTGTGATTGGTATTTGCACTGAGTGACAAGGTGTTATTTTACCTCAGCAAAAGTTAAAATGGTAATACCTACATGTGAAATAACATGGAGTTTGCTATCACTCAATAAAAGAAAAGCCTCTCTTCAGAAATGCCTGCTCAGCCACCACTCCTGCAAACTTGGAGTATTAGCATCAGGCTTCTCCCACTCCTGTTCCCCCAGATGTTTTTGGTTTTTTTTTTTTCTAAAAAATTTCTTTGGAGGGGAAAAAGAAACAAACCCCACAGTTCTTTACTTTCTGCTAAAAGACAGAACGGAACCTCACTGAACACAGCAAAAGGCCTCCAAACACTCAGCTGCACCTTGGGATGAGATCCCCACTGCAGATACAGGCTACCTGCCTAGGGGTGGCACTGCCAAGGACAAGACACAGTGTCCTCTGGTCTGAGTTCCACCAGCTGACTGCAGCAATGGCTGGTGCAGTTCTTGTGGCTGGTGGGCTGACAGCACCCCCTTTATCACGGTAGGACAGAAACAAGCCCAGTCACGAACAGAAGTGTCAGGATGGTCTCCATGCCCTGCTGCCACAGAACCGAGTCCTTCATCCTTTAGGCTGCAGTAGTAGGCTCCCTGTCCACCCCTGGCATGGCACACAACAGAAGACTTTTTGCAATCCCACCCCTTGAAGGCTCATAGGAGGCACCAAGCCCCAAACAGTCCCAGGTGAGAAGGAGAAAGTCTCCTGCACTCAACACAGGGCAAGGTGCCAGACAGATGCTGGTGCTGTGTAAGCCATGGAGCAAAAGGCAACAGCTACCTGTCCATCTCTCAAACCACAAGGAAAGACCTGTACCAAGGCTGAGAGACTCTGCAACCTGTGGAGCTGCACTGTACCACTGCAGAAGCTGAGACCCAGAACTACCAATTTCAGACCTAGCTCAGCCACAACTGGATCTGGCCCCTCTATGAGCTAGGCTGCATGCCTCCGTATGGAGGGGGGGCCATGGCTAGCTAGCAGACACTCAGCTGCCTACTTTTATCACAAGAAAGACAAAATGAGGAGTGAGGAGCATTACACAATATAAATTTTACCTTTTGTAACAGGATCCAAGCAAACCAAGGAAAGTTTGCAGTGCCAGCAAATGGCAAATAACCCATTAGCTATGGATAGTTCAGCACGTCGCTGCTTTTATTATAAGTTAGCCTCACTAAACCATTGACTTAACAGAGAATCATTATAAATCCCCATTTTGAATTTTTTTATTAGCAGTATTTATCACCTTCTCAAAATCAATCCTATATTTTTAAATTAAAACAAATGACTACTTGTACTGCAATCAATATTAGTGCATTTCCCTTTTTTAAAAGGAGAAAAAAATGCAATACATAGAAATGTCCTTCTTTGGCTGCATCAATCCAATTTCAATATAATTCAATATTTAATAAATATAATCCTTTGTGTCTGTGCAGGGAAACATCATAAAAAATGCAAAAGGTTTCCTGGTCTCCAATAACTTGTATGAAACAAAGTGTTTCCTTATTCCTTCCATAAATACTGCAGTCTTAGCTACTGGTTTTCCTTCCTGTGTATTAGAGAGTTTGCTCTGATTATGTGTAAGAAAGGAGGCTTACAGATTTCATGACTAAAAATCCAAAATGCTAACTCCTGTCTCAAAAGAAAAAAAAAAAATTACTGTTTTTATCTCTTTGTACTTCTTTGGCTTGTTGTTTCTGAAAGGGCAAAAAAGAAAAACCTTATATAATACCTAATTTGTACATCTGCGGTTTCCCTCTGACTCGTGTAGGCACCATATGTTTTTAATTATCATAATAGCCTTAAAGAACCTGTTCAGTGGGAAACACATATGATCCTTTTATTACTGGTTTGTAATTTAAACAGTTTTAACAGAAAAGGTCTGGCTATAAGGGACCGAGAGGCACAAAGGTCTAAAAACCCTGTTATTGACCTCTGAAAGCATGAGTTCAGATCCCACCCACCGAGGTGGGACCTAGCTCTCCTGCCTCTGACAGAGGCAATCAGTCGCATGTGAAGCGCTCTTTGGGACCTTAAAAGACATAATCTCCAATCTCAAGTGCCTTGATGTTTCAGTCAGCAGCTGACAGAGTGAAACCAGGGTCTATAAACATTATGCTGCACCCGGTCCCCGCGTTCTTCAGCCTGGTGAGAGCTCGCAGAGCCAAGGTGCTGCAGGAGAAGACCCATGAGCACCAGAAGCCCAGAATTTCAGAAATTCTTATTAGTTGTTGCCTTTTCAAATTCCTAGTTTTGTCCTTAACACAAATACAAGACTGGTGGGCGCACCAGCCACACGAAACCATCAGATATTCAGAGGTAGGAATTAAATTTAACAAGTTCAATTCACTCCTGATTCTGGACATCTAAACACATAATCAGTCTGATAATGTTATTAATTATCATTCAAGCGACAACCTTTGACACTGGCATGCTCCCACAACCTCCCTACTCCAATAACTCAAACAGAAAATGATTAGCATGAAAACCCACAGCCTTATGAACAGAAATCGCAAATAGGCAGGTGCTGAACATACAACTGGGAGTGAGCAAAATCCCCCTTTTCAGAGAGAAAGCAGAGGCTCATACAACAGCTCAGTCACTTCACCCAAACTGAAATTCTGCACAACTTTGGTCCAAAACAGATAATTTACACCCCGAGCAAAAAGCTGTGGGGAGAAGAGGGTGGAGAAGGGAGCCTAGCTAAAATTACACTTAGGCTGGAAGTCGTTACAACTCCATCTTGAGAGATGGATGGTGTCCTCATTAGAACGAAGCTTTATTTAGACAGGAGGACAGAATCTTTATTAGAACATTAGGCTGAAAAGTTTAAATGTCAGGAAATACAAAATTAAGATTTTGCAAATAAATGCTGACTTGGAGGAAAAAACTTGGAACTCCCTGGAAAGACCCCACTGGAGACACTTAGGAAAAATGAAATCACTCACGAATAGCAAGCTCCTGTGCCAGTCTAACCCTTTGAGGGCATTCTTGGAAAGCTGTGTTTCACAGAAGCCAGAGGAGATCCCTCTTCTTGGGCAAAACTGTTTCCACTCATGATCCGATGCTACAGGTTCCATCCCTGGCAGCACACTTAACCCAGAGAAGGGGAGCTGCCTCCTCCCATTATTCATTTTGGAGGGAGCCAACCCAGAAGAGAACATGCTGATGTTGGAAACCCATTTCCAACAGCTACACAGACCCCAAAAGCTGCCGATCAGCCACTCCTTGCCCTTCCCTTTCTCATTCCCTGTACCCAGGCCCTCTGCTTTCTCTGGGGAAACTCAGGTATTTTGCAGTGACGAAGAGACAGCTTAATAATCTTGCACACAGAAAAGATGTTTTCTGTTTTACCTGAAAGCTAATGGATCTTGGGATACCAGACGTGGATGCTCAAAATCCCCTCTGGAGCCTTTCTGGTGACTTGTCGTCTCTTGGTTGCCTTTGGTGCACACTGGTCTCTGCTGAGGTAGTATGTGAGCTATTGCACACCAAAAGCAGATCTTTTCAGAGAGGAATTGCATGCACACACACACACACACACACACACACACACACACACATACACCCACACCCACCCAGACACCCTTCCACCCCCTTATCCTGCACCTTGCTTGCAGGTCCTGCTCCAAAGCACAGTGACCTCTGTAGGAACTGCTCATCTCACAGGCTTCTGTGGTTGGAGCAGAAAAGGCAAGGCAGGATTTGCTCCTGAGACAAACAGTGCACTGCAGAGCTTTGCGTGGCACTGACCCTACCCTCTCATCCCAGAGACACCTGAAGGCACTGTGGGTGCATCTGTCCTCTGAGCTTTGCTGAGACAGAGCCAGGTAGAAAGTGAGATGGACATACTGATGGAGAAAGCTGTCTATACTGGACTCACAAGAGCTCCCTGCTCTTTCTGGATGCAGCAATTCTTACATGGAACAGGATCACCCACCCAGATGTCACAGCCTTGTCCCCTTTGCCAGGCTCTAGGCCTCCACATTGAATTTTCTGCTTGGGGCAGAAGGAGATACTTATGGAAATAGTTCCTATTGGAATTAAACAAGTTTTAAAAATAATTTTATCTTATGAACACTTTTTCTCTTTTGTGTTTTTAGTGGGTACTTTTCAGCATGAGCCTAGTGACCAGCTAGTTTTCCTTTCCCACAGCTTCACCCACAAAACCAGTAGGGACAAGTTTCAGGTGAAACAGACGTGGTCAGTGTTTAGCTGGCAGCATGGGGAGGATAGCAGGAAATGCAACATGTTGCAGTCACACAACCAGAACATGATTACCCAACGGGAATTACCCTACCCTTGCACAGACATGCTTGTGTACCTTTCATAGCACCCTCTAAACAACTAACTCTGCAAGCCACCAGCAAAGGAGGGAGCACACCAGCATACTCCACCAGAACGTATTTCCTTGCCTTTGGAAAGATGCAGGATCCATCTGCGTGTTGAATTAATGCCCACCACCACCAAGGCAGCCTAGGGACACTTCATGCTATCGGTCTCAGCAAAGTGCTTCCACCATGTCCACTTCTTTTCCCACATATGACAACAATTCTGCCTTAAGAGAAATCTTGGCCTGAGAAAACTCTTTCTTTTTCTATTTAAGGATCCTCCAAATTTCCAAAAAGTGGATAACAACAATACCACTGTGATCCCATCTGTACACAGCAATGGCACTGTAATGCATAGAGCATAAACCACCAAATTCCCACAGACAGCATCTGTCTTACTACAAACAATGGACTATTATCTTGTAAATAATTCTGATTAAGCTGAAGCATTTTCCCCAAACAAACAGTAGGGGAGCAGAGGGTGAGGATTTTTCTAGTGGGAGTGCTGGTTTTCTCCTTCCCCAGCACTGACGATCAGTTTTTTATTCAACTGATTGGCCTCCTCCCCTCCCTGCTCTGTCCCCCATGGCTTGGTTTTCATCTTCTAAACTTATCCAGTTGTCAATCATTTTGGCAACTAAAGAGGGACCCATCATGTTAATGGGATTCCCACCTTTATCCTTTGGGAAAGGTCTTCTGTTTGTTAGGTTTTCATGATGGTTTTTTTTGCCCCAACAGAGAGTTATATAACCACTAGTAAATACATCCATAAGCCCTTGTGTTATTAAATAGTTCTTGTGGTAGGGGATGGAAAAATCAGCAGCCCACTGGGTGGGGGTCAGAGTTTGGGGATGTTTGGTTGTGCCAGTGATAGATCTTGGACCTTTTGGCATCTCGGTGAACATGGCACTGAAGCAGACTGTGCTGGGCAAGAACTGTTACCCTCTTTAAACTCTCAGCAAAAAGAGCAGAGCCCTCAGCTGCCCACGGCAGGGAGTGGGGCGCAGGGCTCATCAGCCTCTACCCCAGTATCTGCACCCTCAGGAGCAGCCCACTGTGCTCCTCTGCACTCCAGCTGGCAGGATAAACCAGCAACCAGTTTTCCAGGAAGATCTGAAAAGAATTGAATGTAAACCAAGTGCACAGACCAGAAGAGAGTTAGCTGTGCAAAGGGGCAAGTGAAAAAAGACGCAGTTAGGGATAACATGGTCCTTTCTCATAAGGTACATAAACTGATCTATGTGGCTGCTGTGAACAGAGGGGATTGCACCTGAGAAATTCTGAATTTCACCTTCCACCTGTTCATTTCAATGCACGAACCTTTTCTCTCATGTCTCTCTTCATAAATGTCACACCTCTATATGGCTTAAGTGTTGTTTTTTTCTTTCCTGTATCTTCTTAATTTGCCTTGTTGCACATGAGCTGTTTGGGATCAAATGCACTTGCTGGCTTGAATAAAATAATTTAAAAAAAAAAAAAAAAAGTAAAAGCAGCAAGGACTAATTTCAGATGATAATGTTGAAAGGCAAGCAATAAAAAATTTACCTGACAAGTAGCGAACTGAGGCCACTGCCGTCCAATTAAAGAGCAGACAACAGCCAGTTCAGGCACCAGGTCACTGAGTGCGAACAGGAATGCTGGGACTTGCTGAGCACTGTGGATACTGAGCACTGGGCACCTCGCTGACGCTCAGAATGGGAGGACAAACTGTGGCAAGACAGCGTGGCAGGTCCTCACTCCTGACACGGACCAGCTTGCGCAGGCAGAGGAGGACCTGCAGGCTGGCGCTGGGCTGTGGGCCAAGCAACCCACTGGACACACTGCTGAGCCTTGGCCTGCCTCGGGCAGCGGTGCCGCATGGCTCCACAACATGCCTGGGGCTGGCAGTGGTGGTCAAAAACAGCACATCGACCCAGCTGGCACTCTGAAAAGTCAAAATCCATGGACATGGTGGAAAGACTTTATGGTCAAAATATGGCAATGCTCCTACAGGCGCAGAGACCCCCCGAGAACTGGCTGCTGGGCACAGGGAGAGGCTGAGGCTGAAGGCAGGTGTCAGCTCCAGGATGGCTGCACCGTGCTGCTCAGGGAGCTGGGCTCAGGAACACTGCTGGGATGCTGAAAGGATATACACACCCAACACATGTTTTCAATGTGCATTTATTTTCATCAATAAACTTTTATAGCTTACTGTAGTTATATCGGAGAAGGAAGTATTTATACACTGAGGACTTATATAATGTTCTTCATCTTCAAAGCGCTTTACAAACATTAATTAATTCATTTATCCTCACAGCACTCCTACCGGGGAGATAAGTACTATTATTTTCCATTTCACAATGGAGGATCCAAAGCGGAAAACTTAACTTTTTCCCATGGTCAGTGAGTGAATCACAGGTAGACTTGCAGGACGAGCAAGGGCTGCTAGCTTCTGAATGTGAGCCCCCCTCCCCAAATCACAGTTAAAAGACTGGTGTTCATGGCATATATCGGGATATGCCTTGGGTTTTTCCTTCAGTAAGAGATAATTAAGGAACAATTCCTTCTCTGATCCCCAGCATGGCATGCTATTTTCTACCCCACTGTTGCTCTGCAAGCTGAACAATGGCTGTTTTATGCAGGGAATGGCTCTACAGATGCCTCTGATCAGAGAAGATCGGCTTAAAGAAACTTGCTGTCCTGCGTCTGACTCCACAGACAATGGGGCAGGCTTGGGTGCAAATGCCTGACGTGGGGGTGGCTTCAGGAACACCTGCTTGTAAATGGCAATGCTCCAGGCAGGGAGCTGAAGTCACTTGCATCCAGCACACCTATCTAGAAATTTCACATAGTAGGAAAGTTGTGGTTTCTGGTATTTGCTCTCAATCCTAAGTATATTCCATTTTCATGTGTGTGGGAGGGATGCGTAGTGCTCCTAGTTCACCTCTGTGGTGCTGCTGTAAATAAACCTCTTTCCTGTTTGCTCTCTGCCAGCAAATGTGTGGCTGCTTTGAATGGCAATAAAAGTCACTTTAAGTTTGAAAGGCTCAATGTCAAGGCATCTCAAACAATAAAAGTGTGACTGAGTCTTCTAAGGAAATGTTCAGATCAAAAAGCTTAGATCAACACTGGGGATGACAAACTGGGAAACAAATTCTAATTTTAAAATTTCTGACAAAGATGAGTTTAATCTATTATTATCCTTGTTAGAGAAGACCTTAACCACCCTGGATTTTTTCCCCACTAGTTCATGGTTTAACATTAATAAAAATAAACAACCCCCCCCAACCTTCGAAGTAATTTCCTAGCTAGGTAAAGATACATTCATCAGCAAAATTAACTGCCAAGTTAAGCCAGGGCATACTGTAGAAGACATGACCAAGTCCTACTGGGGAAAGGACTGTACCTAGACATTGCTTTAGAACAACCAGAACAATTGTTTAGTGAGAAATGGTTTTTTGAACATGACTCATAAACCCTTGAAAACAGGATTTCTTATATAATACAAGTGCTGACACAGCCTTCACTTGAGTGGTGTGACTGCAGCTGTATAATCACAACTTTAGATTTGATGTTATGGACCTTAGGGTACGCCGTTCAGACAAATGCCCCATTGTATCACAGAGATCTTTTTTTCCTTAGTCATATTGCCCACAGGACAATAAGGACTATATTCACAGCCCACTGCATAGAAGTTGAGGCATGTAACAGCCAATGGTATTACATAAAATGAGATTACACCCTATGGGGGTTAAAAGGATTCATAAAATTGCCACTTTTTCTTGTCTTTTTTTCCTTCGCTCCTAGTTGGTATTTTTTTGGAAGTGCTCTCCAAACAAAAGGAAGAACAATCTCACACTGAGTCTGGATAAATGTTACAGTTGTCTCACAAATGCTGTATTATTTCTAGCCCTTCCAAAATAATATAATTGTCCTACTGCTGAACTACAGATTTTTCTCAGTATGACACAGAACAGTAAAATGTCAGGTCCTGACTCATGGTGTTTTGGTGGAATAAATAAAAAGCACCAATATGCTATTCAAAACTGACAGCACTAATGAAGATGTAACACTGGGAGCCCTGGTCATGGCTTTGCTTTAGCTTCCATTGCATACTCAGCAGTGCACTCAACAACAGGCCACCTCTTATGGGCCCTGTCCATGTACCTGACCGATACTACTGGGACCGATGCAACTGGTTTCTTGTTATCCTATTCTTGCTTTATCTCAGGTGCATCATACCTGGATCTGAGGAGGGAGGCTAGTCTTAGGATGCTCATCACATATTCTTCCCATGGGAAACAGCGAGGAGAGTTCAGTGCTATCCGCAGTACTGAGGACTGTAACAATGTAAAGCTAGGCAAGAAAGATCACTCATGGGCCATATGCTCCTGGTATTTCTCCTTGGGACAGACATCATATACACATGACTCACTAAGACTATAGTTCCAGCTGCAGAATGGGACCCAAATATGCATCTCACCCTAGCCAAGCACCCAGGCACTAATACTTAGACACTTAATCCACCCCGCATTTCTCATTTTTAACCCAGTGGCCTCTACAAAAAAATTCAGCTGGATTTTAACAGTGACAGAGGAGAAACAGGTCCCACACCACTCTCAAGCTCTTTTCTGTGTAAGAGGAAACAAGTCTAACGCCCACTCTTCCCCCCCAACTTCTGTACCTGCCTAACTATACATGGCAGTGTTCCAAAGACTTAGAAGACTGCATTTTTAGTAAATCTCCTTTACAAGGCCAACAAGCAGCTTTGCAGAGTTTGCCTCTCAAAGCACCAAACAACTGTGGATCGCATGAGTGGTCTTTGGTCTACCAACAGGTACAACAGTTTCTCAAGAGTTTTCTTGAATGAATTAACAAAATGACTCAAAACTGCACTAATGGTTAACAGCTTTTTTTTTTATTAGCAACACTGAGATAAGTTATTGAAGCATTTTAGTATTGTTTTACATTCCATTCAGAAGTGACCTAACTTGTAACTCCATATACATTTAAAGATATAGTTTGACACTTATTCAGAAAGCAACAATTATTAAAACTTACATACCTTCATTACCAGGAAACCTTAATATATTTTCTAATTACTTCCAACAATACTCTATTCCAAAGCACAGGATAACCCACTAGAAGTTTACACATTTCACTTCAATCACAGGTTTTAAATTGTGGATGTCAGAGCGCTGTTCATTGAATTTTACTGTCTTTCTTGGTTAATATTGGAAAATCTGGCACAATATATTAAGCTAGAAATATTGCTTAAAGAATATGAAAAAAGATAACTACAGTATTCTTTTTTTTTCCTGCTAAAGCATTACAAAATACAGGACCATTAAAAACTCAAATAGAAATGACAATAAATAACCTTAAAAACGTTAAAGAGAATTTTCACTCATACTAAAGTCCATTCCCTAAGCTTGCCAAACACATAAATAACAGAACATATTCAGGACCTCTATTTTTGTACTAGCGTGATGTTTTGTTATATATTTGGGATGTATTGTGTACACATATATTAATGCTTACACTTAAGGAATATATTTTTTTGTTTGCTGGAACAATTAATAAGCCTCAGGTAATTATTTATCCCTGGTACTACAGGTATCTAGATAGGTGGGAGCAAACCTCAGAAATTTCAGATATGCGATACTGTGCATAACAAGGTCATCTCTGTATAAAGATATCCTAAGTTCCTTAGATTACAAAGATGAATTTGGTTATTTATTTCTGAAAGCTCGTAAGAGAAAATTATAATTGCTGTCAAATTAATTGTTTAAAATTTGCCTCGTAATAGGTATTAATCATACACTTAGTTTTGACTTACAAGGATGTCTAAATTGTTCATGTTTATGAGTAGCTATAGGAAATACTATACCTCAGACACAAGAATATATACTCCTGAACCAAAACACAAACCAGAGCATTGTCTCACTTTGGAAAGACCTGGAAACATCTCTATGCTTCTGCCTAATCCTAAATTATAATTGAAAATTGACCTGGATATGACAAAAACAATAAGAATATATTGTTTGGGAGATGAAACTTAAGAGTAAAATCATACAGCTCTCTAAGCTTACATCATTATTTTGTCTCTGCAAAGAAAAGAAAAGCCTTTCTGTGCTAGGGATTTGCCTTGTTGCGGCTGGTCACTGATGTCTGAAATCAAGGCACATACCAAGGCCTCCTTTTGCAAACACAATCCTCCTTTCAGATCTGGTGTTAGGAGGGACTGAATGCCTCCAGTTTCACTGGGAATAGAAGGTACTTCAGCACTCAGCTATATCAGATATTTTAGGGGTTAATCTCCAGAAACATAAATGGGATGGGAATGTTAAACTGCAATATGAGAAATGGTGAGAAAGAAAAGTTTTCAACAGTAAACAAAACAGTGATACCAAACTTATCACCTGAATGATTTCTGATACAACAAAATACAATCAAATTAAATTACATGAATATAGCAATTAAATTTAAAGTCAAATAAATGTAGGACCTGATTCTGCAATCCTTAGTCACGTAAGCAGTCCCACTCATCAAGAATGAGAGATGCAAGACTGGGTCCTTAGCTTCTCCTTAGGAAGTCAATGTTGATTCAGACAGTATCTTTTCTAGCCAAAAATATGCAGCAAAAGGAAAGTAACATAAACAAGGCTAAATGTCAACAGTGTTTGCAGACTTACAGACACCATCCATTTGTTTGTACTGAAATGACTAGTGAACCATTTGGCAAATACAATGCTATTCACAGACCAGCCCTTTTATCCAGCAACACAAACTTCATTGGATCACTGGCATTCCCAGTTAATTAAAAAAAGGAAGCAAGCCATATGAGTTTGGTTTGATATTGCCATGCAAATGGCACTGCGACATCCAGAAGCGTGGCTGAAACCCAGGCGTGGGGCTGAGGTGCTAATCTCTCTTCAGCAGTACAGTTCATACACTAAAAGCAGGCCTTGGACCTCCTAACTGAAACTAACGAAACCTCTTCGAAATCATCATAATGGGGTAAAGAAAAGTCTGCAGTAAAACTTCCATATCATTTCATTCTGCCTTGAAGGAAAAGAATATTCTGGTTACTCTTTGATCTGCAGATCAGAACAAAATGTACTTAAGTGCATTACAAGACACTTCGGATGGGCAAGAGCCTTACAATTTGCAGCCATAGGCTGACCTTCCATTGCCTCATAGCTGTCCTACAGCTTGGACGCGGCATGTCTTTTGCTTTGGTTTAATACGGGCTGTATAATTTAAAAGAGCTGCTGCAATAAGGATTCAAGTGAAGCCACCACAAACAATTAAAAATCTCTTTCTGTATTTCATGTGTTGGTGGTAGTTCTGAAGGGGTTAGCATTATAATCTTTTTGGGTTTGACACCTGTGGCAATAAGCAATTTACAACAACAAAATTCACTATTTAAACATTGGGGTAGAGCACTGTAATTATGTGACAATAAAGCTGTAATAATCTGCCACAATCGATCTTCCCCTTGCCCAGCCCTCTTGTCTGTGCTGCAGTTCCACATTTGGAAGGTATTTCAGAAAGTTACAATGCTGAACATTTTAATAATTCTGTGCAATGTTTCTGCTTCAAAGGAAACTGAAAGTGCTCAGCCATTTGCAGGACACAAACTCCAAAGCTGCTATGCACACATCAGAAGGGCGCTGCCCTGTTTTCATACAGTGAAAGGAGTGATAATGGGGTGGAGCCTACGCAGGAGAAAACAGCACTAACTGCAGAGGAAAGCAAGCATGAATGGAAGCAAATTAGATTTATAGAGATAACACGGAACTAATACTTTTTGGACATCATTAAGTGTGGTTTCTGTAGCATTAACCCATTAAGTGGCCAGCTAATGCCCAGGACTATCCCTGGCCAATAGTGCTGTAGCCCACCAGCTCTCCTTTGAAAGCCTAAGTACCTCCCAAGCAGAAAATGCAAGCAGAGACATTTTACCATCTTAGCCACAAAGCAGGGAAAAATTAAAGAAGAGGAGAGAGAGAATTAAAAGAGTCTTGTCATAAATAGATGCTGTGCAAATCACATGTAAATTAATGACTTGGAGCAGAAGGAAGAACATTATTGCAGTACAACTACATGTATATGGGAAGACAAGCAGAGAAGAAGAGTATAAATTGAAAGGAAAACAGATCTTCCAAAACTTAAATACCAAGTAGGTCTAGAACCTCCAAATATAACTTCTTGAATGAAAAAGAGCTCTGAAAGCAGAGTACAAAGATGTTCAAGACAGCTACCAAGACACAGAGCCACTGGCCTGGGCTTTCCTTCCACACTGGGCTACTGGCTGCCAAGTAGCAAAGAAAAGGCATGGAAGATGTAGACTTCAAACCCAAGTACAGGTCAGAAGTAACTCTAAACTCATTAAAGGCATTTTTTTTCTTTCTTCTTGTCCCTCCTTATCCTGCTATATAAGATGAAATATTACAAAAAATCAGGATTTTTCTCAGCAGCATTTTGACATGGAAATTTCTGTATTGTGCAGTAATTATGGTTCTTTCTTAACTGTGGCTTTCATCCCTACAGCCAGAAGCATGAAAGGAGCATAAATGAATTATATGTACATCATCTATCTCTCTCATTCAACACACAGGGAAACAGAGGACTGTTTCCCCACCACGTGTGGTGACTTTCCAAAATGACAGTGTGAGTTGGTGGCATTGTCTAGAAATGAAGCCCTTCTTGTGCCAAGATTTGTGCTTAAAAATTGACCTATTATCTTAAAGTAAAATCTGCCAACTAAAAACGATCCACATGGATCACTGAAAATCCCAGCTTGTTTTTATTGCAGCCAGAAATGTAACTCAATTAGTGTGGCCAATCAAAGATGCAATCTGAGCTAACTGAGATATTTTATTTCATTTTTAATTCCACTATATTCTGACTGCAGAAAGAGCACCACACTCTTGATTTTGCAAGGACTGTATCAAGTGTATCACTGTTCTCTTGAGATGTCAACAACCCACACATCTTTGGCTCCAGAAAGAAAGGCAAACAGACTGTCCCAAAAGGAACACAGGAATCATGCCCTGGAATTGGGTACTAAAGGTAGGTCTCAAGTTTTCTGATCGCTCAGGCAGTAGGAGAGACAAAAGTAATCATGACTAACCATGACAGGCTTTGTGCAAGAGGAAACAAAGGCTAATAAAGGAACAGGGTGCTCCTGATGGCTAATCTGCAAGTGCAGAAACATCAGGTGAGATCTCCCTGCACTAGCAGACATAGATGAAGTGTGACTTCACAATATAAAACGCCACTGAGAAACTGAAAACTCCCCAGAAACACTACTTTCAAGTGGGCCATGTCCAAACCAACCAAATTAAAGAATTACTACTGTCCCAGAGTGTGTTTATGCTCACTCACTTCTGCCATGAGATATCAAGAAACAAGAAATAAACTATTTAAATAGTCAACTTGAATACTTATATTCTGCAAATATTCAATAGAATGTCAGTGAAGAATTTTTAAAAGCTATTTTTGGAGGGGAGAGAAAGGAGGAGTTGCACTGCATTTCCCATTAAAAAAAGGCTTAAAAAGTAGAACAGACAAGCTGCTTTTTTTTTCCTCTTCATACCAAATCCATTATCACTGGGCAGAGCTTGTGAAAGAGATATGGCCTTTAAAATCATATAAACTCAAGCCATCATAAAATGTCTGTTGAATTGACTGGAAGATGAAACAAAAAACTAATGGAAGTAACATGACCTCATTTCAATAATAATGTTAGAGGGTTGGATTTTTTTTTTTTGTTTGTTTGTTTTAAAAATCTTATGTCTGGGAAGAAGTATAAAGATGCTTTGTACAAAGCAACTAATCTTAGATTTCCTTTTCTTTTTCCACTTGTTTGTTTAGAAAGTAATTTCTCTGCTGTATTTTTATTTTTTTCTTTTTTAACAGATTGATTGTACTCCACAAATGGAGACAGGAAAAAAAACATCCAAGCAAGACTTCATCAGTTGCAAATTAAATCCACGATTGACTATTTTAAAAATATCAGTAATGCAGTTGCTGATTTTGAAAGGATCTGGAAACATCTGCAACTATCTGATTTGGTTCTTAGTGCTTTGAGACACATCATTTTATGAGTAAGGCCATCCTGGTTGATAACTCAGTTTAAGTAATGGCAATATTGTGAAGCCATAATGCTCTAAGAATTGAAGTGAGATGAACTTTGTGAGGAGAAATCAGATTTTTTTATCAGAGCACTTGGAAAAGCAGAGAGGGGCCTGAACAAAATGTTGTGGCTTTAAGCACTTATACTATCATAGTAAATTCAAATAAAACTCCCACTAACTTTAACTTAACCAGGGAAACCTGTTTTTTATTTAACTTGAATACGTTTTATTATGGCTGTTCAGCCCTGACAGTGAGTTTTCTAATTAATTTGGAGGTTAAGTGAAATGAGTATTGCAGAAGTTTTTATGTCCTTTGCTGATACTGCTTTTTAAAGTGATACTGTTTTTTGAAGGATTTACACTCTAAAATCTCTTTCAAAGAAGAACTATGCTGACAAAATAGGAGATAAATTGAAAAAAATCCTCATTCTCATTTGCTCCAAATAGCTTAAACTTTCATTTTTATCAAATATAATAAAGGTAAAAGGTTGCTTTGTTGTTTGGTGTGGTTTTTTTAATTACCTGGAGGCATATTCTTAATTAGGCAAATCACAATTTGTGCAACTGCTAGTTACAATAGTGAAAATGGTCAAGGGCAACTACTGTATGTGTGCTATTGAAACAAACAAAACCAAAACAAAACAAACAAAAATTTAAAAATAGGAGAGAAAAAAAAGGTTCTTCACCACAGGTAGACGCATTCCATGCACTTGGCCTTTGATTTCATTAATATTGTGGTAACTGAACACACCCCAGTTTGAAGAAATCGAAAAGAAAGAGAAAAAAAAGACAGAAAGCAAGGTTTTCTTGGCAAAGCATCCAGTGTTTTTCTTGGGTTCTTACTTATATCAGAATACTGAAAAGTTTGCAAGTTACCATGTAAAGTTTTTAGAACTTTTTCCTCCTTTGAGTACGCTAAAGCAGTAAGGATCTCCTTCAGATGCCACTAGCACAGAGAGTCTATATTGCCGCTACTCTAGTTTAAAAAGCAGGTTCTTTCTAAAATCCTGTGTAAGTATATGCATGCAGCACTGCTGATTTCAATGGAGTAGACCACATATAAGACTAGAATTTGGCCCACAGGGTTTAACATTTAAAAAAATGTATTACTAACAAACATGACTAAGGATACTGAAAGAGCAGCTTTATGATTCTGCACGAGTGTTTTCTGAAACGGTCCAAAAGAAAGTCTAAAACTTACCACACAAGTCAGGTCTCTTGATACATCCACTAGTTGCTGTGCTACTGGCAAGTCCATTAAAGGCTGCTAAGCCATCAGAGCTGTAAGCTCTTAGGACTGACAACATGTTCATCTGCTTCTCCAAGACCTGGGGACCCTGAACGTGTTCGGGTTTCATCACTCCTTGTGCAGTTTCATGGGAGGACAGAAGACTCTGACTGTGCCACTGCTTTTCTGATGCTTGTGGCAGCGGCGATACAAGCCCTTGCGTTGGCTGTGAGGCAGCTGAACTTTGTATATTGTCACCTCCTTCACTGTTTTCTTTATTTAGGGCAGACAACTGCTTATTCATAATATCTGGTTCTGTGTCAATGTCCTCATCTTCAATGTTTTCTTCCTTGGAAGATTCCATATCGTCAGATGAAGCTATGTCAGAAAGGTCGTCAGTAGCACTTTTATTTACAGAGTCAGAGAGCAGAGCATTTGGGTCATCTTCAGATTGTGTTTTTATTTCAGATTCATTACTGGTGCAAGAATTTTGTGTTCCTGTGCCAATAACACCAGGATAAACACCAAACTGCTTATAGAAGTCTGCTGTAAAATTACAAAAAGTGGATTCCATGTGGCTGGGCCAGGCAGCACTCTTTTGCTCTCCCAGGGTCTCTTTATTTTGTCCTTGGGTCATTTTCTCAGAAGCTGAGTCCAGCTGGCTCAGCATGTTTGAAACCACTGCCTCCTTGCTGGGCTGCACAGAAGAGGGGAGCAAGCTTACTTTGTTAACTGAGGCTGAAGCTTCTCTAGATTGGTCTTTGTTGTTCCCTATGATGTTGTCTTTACGTTTAGCCTTGCCCAAGTGATTGGCCTGGAGGTGCAGAGCCATTAGTTCCATAGATGAAGTTGTAAAGGAACAAAATAAGCAGCCATGCCAAGCAATATTGTCTTGTACAGTAACAGATGAACCTGGGAGGGAGGCTGCATCTGGCCTTACAGATAAGTCAAGAGGTTCATATTGTGACTTTTCTGTTTTCCTCTGCGAGGACTTGCTGTTTATCTTTTCCTCACCACCATCTGAGCCCAGAGCTTTTGTTGAAAGTGGATCTGAGAGAGCTTTATCCTTCATTTCTTTTTCTTTCTTCAAAGAATTTAGGACAAAGTTGTCCATGAAAGCTTGCAAAGACCCTTGGAAGTTCACACCATTCCCAACCATGTTCTGGTAAGCACGGCCAAGTTCAGTGAAATGTGTTCCTTTGGAAGATATGTCTGAACCCTTCATATTTTCCGAAGATACTTCAGATGCCATGCCGGTTGCTTGTCCTTGCTGATCTCCAGAAGACAGCATTCCTGAAGTCCACTGTTGCGAGACCATGCCGCTTCGGAAATCAATACCAGGAAGCCCCTTGAAGGCTCCTCTCAATATATCTGGTCTAATAAACACAGAACTTTTACTTGATGTCTCATCTTTGTGTTCTTGACTTGCAGCCTGCCCAGAGAGTGGTCCTGCTCCATTCTGTCGCTCCCGATGGTGCCGCTCCAAGTGGTATTTGAGGGACGCAGACTGAGTACCAGCATAATCACAATGAGGACACTTGTAAGGCTTCTCACCTATAGGTATAGATGAAGAGAAAAATATAAAGAATGAGAGTTAACTGTACTTTGGTCTAAAGAAAAATCAGTACTAGCTGCTTGAAAATAAGATGATCTTAGAGCTAATAATTCATTTTTTTAAAAAGAAATGTTTTTAATTGCAGACTAATTCATAAACTAGATGTTTCTAAAATGGGTTTCCAGAATGTGGGGTTGTTCAGGAATGACATGGTATCTACACACAATTAGCCATCTCTTTCTTAATCTAACATGTAGAAAACTGTTGTAGAATTAAAAGCTATGATTATGAAAATGAAGCATAACAATTTCAACCACAGTAATCATTAAAAGTACAAGTCTAAAAAAAAAAAAAAAAAAGGAGAGACAAAGAATGTAACAAATGGATGGTTGCAATATTTTGTGTATACAATTGCTGTAAAATTTGTTTAAATTATACACATGGAAACCATTTTTAAACCTAAAATTTTTATGGCACTGTTACGCAAGAGTGAAATGAATGATTTAAGTCTTGCTCTGCAGTAAATCATGGATATAATTAGCAAATGGCATACTGCACAAGTAATTTATCATTATTTGGAGGGCACCATTCCAGAAGGATTCAAAGATCTGCAGACCTACTGCATTGTTTCTAAATAAAGAACTATAAATACGGATTCTATAAAATATTAATATCATTACACTACATTATGATTGCAGCATGTAAGAACATATAGTTAAAATAAAAAGTAGTCAATAAAATAAAAAAGAAATCGAGTAATAAAAAAGTACAAAATATATTTAGTTTCTGTATTTGAAATTAGCATTATATACTGGGGTTTGCAGTCCTTTAAATTTGTACTAATGGCATTTCTAATGCTCAAGTAGTAAAATGTGCAATTTACCTACCATAAGCTCTCTTCTAGGACTAGCTTGGATAGAGTTTTAAAACATTTAAGATTATTTTAATCAATTAAACATATATTTTAAGTCCACACTAAACTTTTATTGTTCTTCTTATACTTTAGAAGAGGTAAAAGATACTCCACGTATAATAAATATTCCCAAAGACCCATCCAGAAAAGAATGTACATCTAAGCAAACATACATCTCCATTTTTGCTGAGGACTTGTTCCCAATGCAGAGTTTCTTTTAAAGGAAGAAGTGTGGAAATCCTCACTGAAAGTGACAGGGATCTGAAAGATCCATGAGCCATCAATATTGGCTGTTATTTCTATGAGGGAGCTGAACATAAAAAATAAACTGTTTCGTCTTTTTTTTCCCCCAATGATCCAAAATACAAAGGCAAGCCTTCTCCAAATGTCATAATGCAAATACTTGTTTTGAAAACTTTCTCTGCAGTCAAAATGCAGGTAATGTGCAGTTCACCACACCAGCTGGAAAGTTACCCATTTTCAAATAACGTCAACATAATGTCTAAAAAGAAAAATGAAAGGCTTTCAAACTTTTATTTAAACTACAGGCTCCAATGAAAAGCTGCTAAATACTTGGGATGATGCTCCTCTCACTGATCACAGGAATTTACTAATATGATGCAACACCAGGACATTCAAGTGACCATACAGGACTGTGTCAGCTGGCTTGCTGACCATGGACAGTCGCTGGATATGTACCGCAATTCAGATGCAGCTGAAGTAAATTACAAGCAGTGAAAATCCTTAATCCTAAAGCCAAAAGGTGAGACCTAAGAGCTTTACCTCAACCACATTAATCAAACTTTTTGGAGGAGGAAAGTGCAGCACCTCAAACATGAGGTGTTCAGCAAAGAGATAGCAATTAGCATGGCTCATGCTTTAGGCCTTGCTGCACACAGCTCATCAAGAAATCAGATTTAGACCTTTCAGTGCAACTTCTGAGTCTTCCTCAAACTCCTAAATAAGTTCTGGTCCTCCACCAAGAAGTAGGGACTGTGTTTCACTAAATAGTTCCTACTGACATGCAAGAATCACTGAACTGAGACAGATCACATTTGTCTGGACATCTCTGGTCTCAGGTGAGAGTCTGAGCACACGCACAATCCTTGCAGGTGTTTCTAGGTAGGAAGAGGGGGACAGAAGACACTGGCTGTGTGTTCGCATTTCTGCAGGGCTGTTTGCAAGCATGCAAACTCTGACAGCTGAACATGGACAAATATTACTGCTGGTTTTACAGGATGTACATACTGCAGTATTTCTGAGCTGGTTTCAGTTATTCTGACATCTCTTCCACCAGTTAGTCAACAGTCACTAGTGAACTCTGACACACCTTATGTATTTCAAGTGTTGCCTAAGAAGTAGTCAAACCAGTGAAAAACTACTATCATCCTTTATAAAGCTAAATGCTCTCATTTTGGAGTTTTCACTTCTTTTAGGTGGAAGGCTCTTCCTCAGCATCTCTCATGCCTTTATGGAAATCTTTAATACACTTACACAATTTTTATTCCCATGATAGCTCAGTGTGTGCATTGCACAGTGTGTGCACTGCACATCAACTGACACCATCAAAAATTGTTTCAGCAATGCAGGCCTCATGTCAACCACCGGATAACTGCTTCTGCAGGGAGAAGTTTGCAATATAAGCTGCACTGACATTGATAAAAACATGTAGAAGCTGTTCCAAGCAGTAAGTATATGTAAAAATGAGTGTGTGTTAAGATACAGCAAAGGAGACGCCCATTATATTTTGTACTTCTAAAGTACCTTCAGTCTAAAGCACTGGGTATGACAACATACTCCTATTCTGAATTGCTAAGCCTTGAAGTCATTACACTTTCTGCTCAAAGGCTCCTCCAGAGTGAGCTTCCTTTCAGCAGAGGAGATTGGGACACAGCTCAACACCAACACCATAAGCATTGGACTGAAAGAAGACTCTGACTGAGACAGTGTGATAGAAAGTTCAAACCTTTCCAAGCCTCAGTACACTGCTGCCTCTGTGGTGCTCCCGCCTCTTGCATGCCTAGAAATGAGATCTGAAGCTGAAGGTCTGTCTGAAATTGGACTCAACATGCAGCAACACACTGTGCCACCTTTAAAACACAGGACTGGCAAAATAACACTGTTCAAAGGGAACTATTCAAAACCTCTCTCTTTTACATCCAAATATTGGCAGTGATTAGTTTACTTCAAAGCAATCTTAACAGCTATTTTGAGGGCAGGCATTGGGAGAAGGGAGTAGGATGGAGTAAATAATCTTTGAATCTTTTAAATTTAGTTTCTCAGTATTTCCTAAACTCAGTGACTGTTAATGTATTTATATGCTATTTTGTCCATGCAGATTAACAACCAGTTATTCCCTGTGTAAGTCCCTGTACTAATGACAAGACAGAGCTATAAGCTGCTGCGCCTAACCTTCACCAAATTAACCAAAGCCCAAGCCAGTATTAATGGAAAACCCAAAGGACTCCTAATTTCCAGGACTCTATCAGCAGCTGCAATAGTGTATGTCCAAAGAATACTACAGGGGACAAGAGAGGTAGGCAATGATTCTTACTAGAAGACAACCTGTTGGTGTCTCATACTTTGAGGAAAGGTTTCAGAGAATTCATCCTAGTCTAATAACTACACTGGTAATATTGCCAAGAGCAGTGTCTGAATGAGTTATTCAACACTTAATATCAGTTCACATAAAGTAATGTTGCCATATAGGAGTGAGAGAACATGACTTCTTCAAAATAATTTTCTGCATTTCATATCCAAGAGTAATTTTTCTTTGTTCACAAAGGCAATGACCATCTTGATCTTGCTAATTCTCTGTTTGTAGCCCTGAAAACTGCAAAGCTTTTCGCAACAGAGTAGAAAAAAGTATTTCCATGCATACGATTAAAAAACAGAGAATAATTTATCTTGGCAACAGAATCATAATTCTGATCTACCTACCACTTTGGTTTACAAGACACAAGATATCTCACAAGAACTATTTTATATCAGGATACAGTAAAACAATAAAAAATCGATGCTGCTTGTAAAATCTCTCCACAAGCTTGACAGATAAGTGGAAACAGACATGCTGACCGGTATAAACAGGCCTATTTTTATAGTAGGTTGCATAAACAATGCAGCTGTATCACCCGTCCTGCTCAGAACACAATGTGATCATAGTAGTCATAGGAATTATCTTCTATGAGTTGTGCAAGGAGACCACAGCCAGATCATAGACTTGCAGATCTTAAGGCCAGAGGGGGCAATTATGATCATCTAGTCTGACCTGCTGTACAACACAGGCCAAAGACCCTCCCATGATAATTTCTGCACAATTTGGAACAAAACTGACTTGCTTTAGTTTGAACATACTGTGTTTCAATCACAGCAATGAAGAATTCGACATGTCCCTAGGCAAACTGTTTGACTGGTTAAGCATTTTCACTACTCAAAATCTGTGCCTCATGTCTACCTTGAAATTGTCCAGAGTCGTCTTCCTACTTCTCACCATTGCTATATGTTTCCCTGCCAGATTAAACAGGCTACCTTAATTAAAAAAAAAAAATATTCCCTAAGGAAGGTACTTGTAGACAGNTCTCCAGCCACTCTGTCCCCAGCCTGTAGTGCTGCTTTGGGTTGTTGTGGCCAAAGTGCAGAACCCGGCACTTGGCCTTGTTAAAACTCATGGCGTTGGACTGTGGCCATCTGTCCAGGTCCCTCTGCAGGGCCCTCCTGCCCTCTAGCAGATCGACACATGCTCCCAACTTAGTGTCGTTTACAAACTCACTGATGGTGGACTCAATCAGTTACCTCTTCACCTTTTCTCACTCCTGAACAGAACATCCTTGCTATTTTTTAAATGCCCTTTTATATTATTGTGTCATGGATTGAATCGAACCTGCTGCTGTTATTTATACCATGCCACAGTCATGCCAGTTTTGCTAACTGGAGCAAAGTATTATGGAGCTTCAAGTTCAGATTGCAACAAGGGAGGCTCACTGTTCCAGTTTCTGTTTCTGGGTTGCAGGTTCTTGGGTGTTGGCTGTTCTCTGGGACATGGCAGCAGAACAAGTGGGAGTCGGGTAGCTGCTGGTTATGGTTTTGTGGTTTATGCTGGTTTCTTTTTCCCTGTGTATTTCACTGCACTTTTTCTGCAAATAGGCTGAGGTAAGATAATCATGAATTATATTGTTAGATGAATTAGACTATTAGCTAAGGTAATTATGCATTGTGCTTATGATATCTCATGTTATATTAAACTCTTACCTCTTTATCTCAGCCCTGAGTTGTCTGCAACACTCTTCCCCACACTTTTTTGTTGGGGGAGCAGGCAGGTTAGCCATTGTGCTAAACCATAACATATGGGTACCTACTAAAGTTTTGATCAAATTTCAATTTCATATCAATCCTACATGTCCAAGAATGTGTTTACATTGATAGCTTTAGCAATCAGCAAACAGCTCATATTCTGTTGCTTCTCTACCATAATCCTAGGCCTGGTTCATCAGCACCTCTAGGATTTGTTCCTTTACATGTTGCTGATTTAAAATTCATATTGTTGAAAAGACTCCACTTGACTAAGTGACTAATCAGTGCCTCCCCATGATTTGTAGCATCTTACCACTTTTGTGCCATTGCTAAATTTTATCAACAGTGATTTTATATACTCTTCCAAATAATGATAGAATGCCAAATAGAGCTGAAAGCAGTGCTGTGGAACTGGCAGTTTGTGTGACACTGTATACAGGGCTGGATTTTTTTTTTGGTGGGGGAGACTGTCGCATAGAACAAGCTTTCACAAGCCTTGAGAGAAAGTGAGAAAGTTGAAAAACCTTACTTTCATAAAATAAAATTGAATTAATTATACTATGAATTCTTACCTAGTTAAGAAAATCATTCTGTAATCTTAACCAAAACTTATGTCAGGATACTCCATTTATAATTTCGAGGTCCCGGTATAGCCAGAACAGAACAGCCAGAGCTTTTTTACTACTATGAGTGCTCTGGAACTTGCTCTATGTTCCAAGACTTTTTTTTTTTTTTTTTTTTTTTAAAGGGATTTTANTTTTTTTTTTTTTAATGGACTTTAATGATTTGGACAGTTCTTTTGACAGCATTTTTAGTCTTTATCTGTAAGTTACCTAGTTGCAATCATTCTAAACATTAAAATGGAGTGTGCTATAGCGTAACAATCTCACTACTTAATGGCAGAACTACCATTAGAAAATACTTACAAAAATCATCATGCTTCTTCCTGAGAACAGAAGAGTCATTGATATCATGGTTGGTAATTTCTTATCCATCTTGTCCAGTATTAGCAAGTCACCAATTGTTAAACTTGCCAGATCTACTACAGAATTTTATCCTGTTCTCCATAAACCTAAATAGCCACATACATATTTTTACTATTACTTTTAGTTTCCATATCAAATCTTTGTACTTCTTAAATGCCTTTTTATATTTAGTGCTGCAGGCTTCTTTATTCTTTTTTCATCCTTAATGTACTGCTTCTTTAAAATCTGTACTGCCGCTGTATACACCCCCTTCCCCCCCCACCCTTTTTAAATAAGATCTCTCAAGGAGTTAGTTTGAGGACTATGTCCCTCTGCTCCTCAGTACAATGGGGGCTATGCATGAGTACAAGAACCCCAATACTAAATGCTTTGGCAGCCAGCAGTGGGGTTTTGACAGTCACTCAGGGACAATGTGAGCTGCAATTTGATCCCATACATTTCTAAAACAAGCTATAGTTTTCTTTCACACAGAGCAAATGAAATCAAACATCTTCTAATTCCAGAGAATGCTGCTTAATGAAAATATTGAAAACATTTTACAGCATTTTTTATTTTACCATTGAAACAGTTATTGATAACCTATTTTATCCATTGTGCGGTAGATATTTTAGAAATGAATTGCTGTATGGTTTAATTAGTTCATTATTATGCCTATTCTTACATGGTAATTTCTTTTATCATTCTAATCATTCACTTCACACTTTTTAAACCAAATGGAATATCAAAGGTTCTGTAGGATTATTTTTGGATCCTGCACATGTTTCACCACACAATTAATCTGTTTCTCAGAAGTACTAGTTAACTTCTTCTCTTTACTACTTTCTTTTACTAGTGATTTTTCTCTATTATATAAGCTGTAACTACCCCTATCCTGTAAAAAGGCAGACTTTTGATGCTTCTGACTCAGTTTATTAAAGATTTTATCAATTGTGCACTAGGCATTATAATATTTTAATTTTTATAAAGTTTTATAATTGAATATTTTCCTTTCTATCTCATCTGTAATATTTATTTAGTCTTTTTACATATCTTTACTTAGTTAAAATGCAGGGAGATAAATATGGTTGTTACTTTGCAGAGAAGATTCAGTACATTAATATAAACTGTACACTAATTCCCCCAAAGCATATATATATGTTGTAAACCTGAAGACTTTTTACACAGCTGCTTATTGCTAAACAGTGCCTTGTCCAGAAGGGGACAATCTGTGTCTCTAATTGCTGTCACTGAAGCTGAGATTCATTATGTGACTTTCCCATTAAAATGTGAGCATTAATTTGTATAATGAAATATCACCCACTGCAGTGTTCATTAGCCATGCCCTACTGTATACTGCACATTGTTAGCTACCTAGAAACTGTAGTTAATTTCACTAATGGATATTTCCCTACTTAGTGTTTGGTAGGAAATTTATACTGTAACATTACCTCTTAAACTTTTAAGGAAATTTAAATTCAATCAATTATTTTCAACAAAAGTTTGGGATGTCATTAAGACAGGAGAAAAAGCATGCTGTACAATGTTAAGGATGGGAAATCTGGAGAAATCTAGAGAAATGAAAAGTCCTTTTAGTTCATCTTAGAAATGTAAGAATAAAGGATGTTCAATACCAAAATTGTCTCCTCTTGGAGCACACATACCCATTTTCCTTAATTATTCATATTGCTCATCCCACTACAAGTGCCTTCAGAGAATGGCAACAGGCAGTCTTTTTTTAGGAAGAAAATGTGAATTGAATTCATTTAAAACAGCACCATTTTTACTGTATTTCATCATTTCATCTAAGCAACTTTTAAAATTGGCTAGTCATGTTTCCAAGGGAAAATGCCTCAACACTGTAACTGCGCATAATACATCGAACACACGAAAGGTGGGTGTCAGACATGCCGTAACGTATCCTCAGTCAACCAACACAGCCCTGCCAAGTTTTTAATTCCTGTCCCACTCTTCCTTAGCACAACTCAAACCTCCTTCAGGGTTCTACTTTGCTCATGCACATGGCTCTTTCTTCGTTACTCCAGGGTTTTAACTGAGCTGGTCATACTGGCTATACACCTGAACACCTAATGACCACGCACACCCAAACTGGTCTAAATCTGCAGTAGCTTCTGAATGCAAACACATTCAGAGGTGCTAGAGCTAATCTAAAACCAGCCCCCGAATAAAACTCTTACTGGCCAAATATAATTGAATTAGACAAGAAGAAAAAAACCTCTGCAATTGGGTGTTGGAATTCCACTAAGCATGCTGAATAAAATCCCATTTTTTAATTTCCCTTCAGAAGCTTAGAATATGATAGTAAACTGCACAGAAACTGAGATTCAGTGTGAAGAAGGTTGTGACAGTGAAATATCCAACAGAAACAAGAAGAAACCCAAGCTACCAGCTAATTCTTTTAAAGCAGCACAGCTTCCTCCTCTTGTTGAGGATTTAACAGCTTCTCTAGCTATTTTGGGCCAATTGCCACAGAAGCACCTCCTGGCTGGATCAGACTTTGGGTCTTGTCTTGGCACATGTACCAAATCAACCTACTCGTGTGCCTCCAAACACACAGATGTTCGAAGAAACCTGACTTCTGCTGAACTGCTTGAGCTCATCTCTAACAAACAGGTGCTGTGAGAACAAGAACAGTAATTGAGTTAATGTAGTGGAGAAACACAGTAAAGTGTTTTTTATCAGCCAGTTATATGATCCAGGCATATAATAAAGACAGAGTGTGACATAAAAGGCAGGAAACTGTCTCTGATAAGTATGAGCTAACCAATATTTGTTTATTAATTGGTATCTATTACATCATTTCCATTTACAGCAAAGCAACCTAATTTTTATTGAATAATGCCAGTAATTTACCAATTTACATTTTTATAGTATTTATTAGGATTATTTCCAATATGTAAAACATTGTTCCATTTAAACAAACTCTTGTCATTATTTACAAATACTTTGTTCTTAACCTAATGGAAACTGATCTTTATCTATTTTTTTAAATTATAATGACTTTTTAATATATTGTAAATGTCTGTATGATGTTTTCTTCTTCTCTCTTTTTTTTTTGTTTTATACATGGTTTACTTTTTCTTGTTTTAATTTTGTTTAGTCAGTTTCAATATGCACGCTTTATGGAATATTTCTATGGCAATTAATTTACTTTCCATTAGTTCTAAGCCACAAATACCAATGTGTAATAACTGCCATCTTTAAAACAAGAACAAAATGGCCACTATAGAATAAAGCAAAGGAAGAAGTAGGCATCCTCAGGTTATTTTAAAAGATTTTTTTCTTCTCATCTCCATTATTTTAAAAGATTTTTTTTCTTTTCATCTCCAATAATATTAGAGTGGATACAAATAGGGTCTTTACTTTTACAAAGTCCAGCAAATGGAAAAGTTTATTCCTTCCCTAAATTGTTTGCAATCCAATCAGACAAAACTACATTAGGGTGCCAAATTTTAAAATTCAGATCAAATCAGTGTGGTATACTTGTATTGCACAAGTCAGAAATAATAATAAAAATACAATGAACACATATTGATTCTCATCACAATGACATTTTTTCTTGAAGTGTTGTTTGACCCTCATTTTCGGATTTTCAAATCTGCCCCCACATTTGCAAAACTAACATTAAGTATTGTATCTGTATAAGCACATAGGAGAGACAGGACTGCTGATTTTGGGAGGGAGGAGAACAGTACTTGTCTGATACTTCAGTGAAAAAAAAATTAAGTTTTTCAAATATAACAGGAAAGTATCATCCTGTAAAATTCTGAGATTCATTTGAAATGGTTTAAAAAGAAAATGACTCCACAATTACAATGACCACTCTATCTGTTTCCAGAGAGAAGTATTCTAAATCTTCAGTTCTGCATACTTTGCCAAAGCCTACTACAGTATCTTATTGGCCATTTCTAGTGATGTCAACAGGACCTGAGGATACCAACACTGTATGCCACATTTTAAGCATGGATACAGAAAGTGTTCTTAAACATATGTTTCTATATGAACCTTACCATGTACTTTAAGGCAACCAAGATACCATAATTTCAGTTGAATGTTTCTCATTTACTAGTATTGAGAGCAGTCCACCCGATGAGTGACACACAAAAATAAAGTGAGAATCCAGACCAGAAGTTAAGTCTCTGTAGGGTAGAAATGCTGTGATTGTCATGAAAATAATACAGTAAGATTAACCATGGTGTACAATATGGTAAGTTGCTGCTTACAAGTACTAAGTTGGGTGAGTTCTAGTGAATGAAAAAAAAACCAAACAAACAAAAAAAACCCCCGCAGATCCATGAAGCTGTTGTATTCATATGAACAGTGAGAGGTTAAAAATGAGCATGGTAAATGGAACAAAAATAGTAACTCTGAGAAAAACATACAGTCTCCCTAAGCAGATGTTAAGGAAGGCCTTTGAAGCAGTTAGTATAACTAAGTCTGAAACCAATAGGCTTATGCCTACTGAAGGACAAGGGTAATTGAAGGAAACAGTGATGAAGCAGGGGAGGAGACAGAAATAACCTCAACTGGGAAAAGATGATTCTATTAAAGTTTTATCCAACAACACATTCCTTGTGCTTTTATTTAAGACTGTCATATATCTTTCTCAAAAGACTTTCTCCAACTAATGAGTCCAAATCTATACTGGGAATTAAAGCTCCTAGCCACATATTACGTTAACACACACACACACATCGCATGTGTCGACAGTGCTCCACTCACTTGTTCCTCTCACCTGTATGTATTCTCAAGTGGACCTTTAAGTGATGTGATGTTCTGAAAGTTTTTCCACAATATGGGCAGTCTTTCATGGCAGAACCAAGGCTCCTGTCTCTCAGTAAAGCTGGCTGCTGGACTCCTACAGATCTCCCAGCTTCTTCTCCAATGTCTGCAACACAGAAATGTTCTCACATCACTTCAGCACATGTCAGAAGTTGTTCTCACTAAAACTGCTAACACAACACAAAGTTAAACACGTCAGTACTACACCTGTCTATTTCATTCTTTAAATCCGACAGAATGCTGACAATTCATGTATTTTCTTGTTATTGTCTTAAATTATTTCATCTTTCCTATCATCATTTTAAGCAGCATATGGTACCTTTATATTGAACTGAATTATGCAAGAAAAGAAACAGCTGTGTCAGCAGCTGGTTTGATTTCTTCTTTTGCTTAGTTCCTATTAATTTTTCCCAAAAAAGTTTTAGATTGCTGTTTTGTCAAGTCTACTTAATTTGTAAGTATTGTGAAAGTCTGTACACTTTTAGAGGGAAGAAGTTTGCATTAGTATATAAGAATCTCCTAAAGCAACAGAACTTCAGCGGTCGAAGGGTCTGGCAGTGGTGGCAATGCCTATGCACAAAGCTAATCAACTCACTTCTGCACTGGAGTTACAATACACAATCTAGTGACTGACCTAATATCATGGGAAAGGCAATGAAATGGCTCAGAAGAGGAGGAATTCCTTCTCCCTCTCACCCTTAGCTCCTGAGTTCGCAGCTACACTTACTCTTTGCAACATAATACAAAGGGTGAGATTCAGGACATCTCTTCTATTTCCTGATATAAAGGAACAGACATTCTCAGCCATCTCGAATAAGCTGCTTTTTGTACAGGCAGGCTATGAACAAAATAACTTACAAAAGACTGACATGAAATTTGCAAAAATGTAGGACATTTTAAAAAGTCATTATTCAACTACACAAGACTCATCTGTCATCTTGCACTTACAGAGTAACGTAATACCACATGATATGTATCAATTCAAAAGTACCATGGCATTTGTTGACATTCTGAACTGGATTTACACTGCTGGCACACCACAGAGGTGCAATATACACAGACATATCATCACCCCTAAGCTAAAGCTGAGATACCTGGGTTACAAAGATGGGGAGCACACAGTTAAAATCTGCAAGCAGAGTCTTGATTATTTCAACCATAAACTACTGACTAAAAATGTTCTGTCTGTACCCATTTGATATGTAACCAAAGCTGTCAGGAAACATAGCACAGTTTACACAACGTTGCCTTTAAAATGGAAGTGAGAGGACATGAGAAAGATTTAAACATTTGGTTCTAGTATAAAGTATTCACGCAGTAGCAGAGACCTAAATACCACATTTCTGGAAAAAGGTAATACCAACAAGCATTTTGTGATTTATTATAAAATGATCCCTCTAAACTACTTTTGCTTAAAGCTGAAATAAGGGGATGATAGAGTAATTAGAACTCCAAAATTTTAAAAATGTTTTTCTTAGTCACGTGTGTAATCAAGGTATTTCTAGTTTGCAAAAGGCAAAATCTGGTTAAGTTTTCACATCACATTCTTGCTTAATATTTTAAGATCACAGTATTAAGATTTTCTGATGGTTCTTAGACTGCAAAGCTAAAGCACAATATGTAAGTTAGAAAGCTAGTAACTGTCATTTTGAATTATTCAGAAGTATGCAAAGTAACATACTGCAAGAGTTTATTTTGTCTTTAGGAGTCCAGGAAAACATATATAGGTGCTAGTCTGGCATTCCAGTCTCTTTCTAAAGAGTTTAGATTTTCCCCTTTTTTACTACTCAAAAGTTGTATATAATCATGTGTTAAGCAGCTGCAGGAAAAAGATGAATTCCTGAGTGCAAAAAGATTTTTGTGAAGTGCAAAATACAGAATGCAGGATGATAAATGGCAGGGTTTTATTTTAGTTTTCAATAAATACTATATGAGCATTATAGATAAATATATAGATAAAGCTAACAAGCCACTCAGGAGGAATTTACTGAATAAGTCTACGAGTTATGTTTTGCTATATGTCACTCTAAATGATGGCCTGTTATCCATTTGCCTTTTATCTTTCTATCTAGAATATGTGTGGCCCAATAAAAAAGAATAAATTTGTAAGATAAACAGCTCGCTTTGCAGATTTAAGAGTCTAATTTTCACTTTACACAAAATTGAATTTTTTCAAGGCAGCGAGACGATGGAGTTTACTCTAGCACTAATCCCTCTGAAAAAGCAAACTGAAAACAACAATGAAGCAAAGAAAGATGTGGGTGGTCTGAAGAGTTTTCTTTTAGATTTAAGTAGACATACAGTAGATAGCTCCAAAGGCTTTACTCCAACAGGGGCCTTACCTTGAAGAATTTTTCTTCCCACAGTGAAAGCATTCTTAAGACTTTAAAGCTGGGCTGAGGGGTTTTCTTTTGAATTCCTCTGCCTACAAAGCCTATCGAAGTGCTGGAGGCCATCACTACCTGAATGAGCAGCTTTACATCTAAGTTCTTTTATTTCAAACAATGAAAAGATATGTTTAAGGCTGCCGACTCCCCTCATCAAATGCCACCACAACTTCTTATTAGGGAGGGCCCCATTTTGCCCAATTGTACCTGTTCGTTGAGGCACTTAAGTTTAAAATGTGATAACTTTAAAATGTATTTAAGTCTCACTGACTCTATTACTGAGGTTTTTTTTTTAATATTGAGTGTCCTAAAGCAACCTATGGAAAGGTGCAGGGAGGGGACAAAGGGAAAGTGACACAGAAAGAGAGACCAGCAAGGAAAAGTTAAGCAGCAGACAAGTGACTAGAGACTACACCAACAACAGTTACTGTAAGCAGGGGATGGAAAATCTTCAGCTCTAACAATACTCACGTGTTCTACATCTCTGCTGTTCCCTTTACCCTGTTACTAAGACTCCTTTCTAAGCAGAAATTCTCAGTTCTCTTAAATTGTGCAAAACTGTAGTAATGTTTTACAGACCTGCAAAACTCGGATTAGCCCCAGTAAAGTAATTTAATTTATGATTTACTTGGGATTTGAGTTATGGTTTTTGGGCTGCTCAATTCTGAGGATAAAAGATCAGGAAGGAAAGAAAACAGTTACTTATCTTACAGCCATTGTGGTTCACTGAGTTATGTGGTCTACATGATGTGCCCTCGATGCACATGAGATTAGACTGATTTGCAGATTTGCTATCTGCTTCCATTATTGGCAAGTCTATGTCCTGAATGTCTTCCTGCCCATCCCCACCTTTCCCAATTTGAGTGCAGGAAATAACAGAACAGAATATAAAATATTGTATAGATGTACATGATAGATAAAAGGCTTGTGAGCCTTGTCTCAAGCTTACTTTTGCTGAGTTTTCTTTTCACTTTGAAAGCATCTTTTCACAGCAAAAGCCATGGGCAGAAGTGCATAACACAACATTCAGTTCCATGTATGAAACAGTTCTTAACTTTTGGTATAAGGAGAAGACAACTGCTGTGAGACCTCCAGCTGCTATGTAGGCTGTATCTACTTGACCAGCAAATACTACTCTGTGACACAGGACACACAGGAACTCAGCCATGAAGCAGCTTCTGAGGCGGTATGACAGGAACATCTCTTGCATACCATGCCACTTAGCCACACTTTATAACAGGCTATGCACATGTTCCCATCAGACAAATGCAAGGAATGAAAGTTCACTTGAACATTCATGTCAGAAGGTGGCAATTAGCCACATACCCAAAGAGCCAACGTGGCCAGAATGCAGGGAAATCTATTTGCCACACAGACTGATATTAAAATGAACCAATACAAAAGACCAGTAATTGAAAAATTAGCCCTTCTTCAGACAGATGCCCACTTCTTAGAAGAGACAAAAAGCCACCACACCTCACCTAGCACAGGGATGACCCCATGCTACAGGCTGCTTTCACATCCCCATAGTATCTGGAGAGGATATTTCCAAAGCACCAGATATTCCCAATAAATAATTTTGAGCCAGGAGGACTTTTACAGTAGCAGGTTAAAAGAAAGTGAGAAACACAGTGAACCCTTTTTCACAGCAAAAATCTTACTAGGTACTAGAAGTTATCTACCCATGAACGAGACAGTGCCACATCTGGCAGCGCTCTCAGCACACAGATAGAGATACTAGAGGCACAATGCCAACTTCACTAGATATTGCTAGAAAAGAGAAGAGATTTAGGTGAGTAGTGGATGTGTACTCAACACAGAAGCTATCTAGCCATGAAGAAAAATAAATAAATATTTTTAAAAGTAAATAAATTTTTTAAAAAATTTTACATTCTATAGATGTTCTGTATGATTGGTCTACCTTTTGTGGCATGAGTATAAACATGATTAGAAAAGGATTGAGTGCTTTTGTAAAAAGAAATCTGTTTTCAGGTGGTGTGATGGTTTGGGAGTTACCCGCCCCCCACACTTTGTAAAATGACCCAGACAAGAACTCAGCCAGCTGGAAGTTAAGGACTGAAGCTCTATTTACAGCTCAGCACAATATACAAGCAGAGATATACACTATATACAGGAATATTTACAGAAATATACAAGTTAAAGGTAATACAGAAACACCACACCCCTCCCAGAAATCAGACACCCCAGAAGGGGCTCCCAACCACCCTTCCACCTTCTCCTCACTCCTATACCTTACCCCAAAGGTTTGCCTTACACGCAAGGTGAGCTTGGAGGATCGGCCAGGGGGATTAGAAGGAAAGTGGTTAGTGAGGTTACTCGGCTGAGAGGAGAAGCCAGAAGCTAGACAGCCCGAGACGCTGTGCCCCAGAGACACTGACTTATCTATGTTTTGAGTACTTATTCTTAAACATCTCAGCAAGCCTATGAGTGAAGTAGACACCACCATTGTTTTTCCTTTCACAGCCTATAATATAATTTTCTCCATTAAAATATTCCAATTAGCCTCAAACCAGCACAGGTGGTTAGGCAGCAGCCAAATGTTCAAAGGTGAATCGAACATACATGTACCATAAAGTTTACCAGAGTATTCGCTGCATGTAGTGAAAGTGCAGGGATTCACAGAGAGACACTTTCATGTTCAAAGCAGCTAAATTGCAGTCCTCAGGCAGACTAAATTATCAATGAATCCAGTTGGAATTTGTCAACACAAGGATTGCCAAATTAGCCAAAACCAGGCAATCACAAGGAAAAGGTAATCAACTCACAAAATAGGTAATCACACTTACAAGTATTTGTTTGCTCTTGCACGTTTTTCAGACATTATTAAAAAGCCCTTTGAAAATGTGGCCAGAAGCTTTTAAAGCAGCATGTAAACCCAGGTTTCCATGTATTTCCAGAATTCAAAACATTTGTAGTTCTTTAGGACTGCCTGTAAAGTCGATGGAATATGGTGCAAAGAGAAGTGATAGTGACCATGGTTAATTTTTGATGATTGTAAACCAGGCAGATTAGACTATCTTGTGGAGGGAAAACTGATATCCTGAATCTAATGTCAAGAAGGGAGTTAGAAGATGGTCTTGGTGTGTCACTACTGCTATCTTCATGCAAGTATGACTGGACTTGACCACTTCATTCCCTGGGAAGCAGTATAGGATATACAGTTTCTAGGAAAACATGCTTTACCTTTTTTGCCTATTCCTTAGAGAAAGCTTTAATAGTATTGAAAATACCATAATTAGGGATATAATTAACCATATTTTTCTAGCTACCTGAAGTAATCAATTAGAGTGTTTTGATGTAAATGAGAACAGAATCTGGTCCAGTGCTCATAATTTGACATTAGAATCCTGTTAACAGATGTCACTACACTTTTTTTGCTAGTGAAGTTTATGGCTTAAAATGAGAATCTAGTATTACTAAATATTACAGCTATATTTTGAGCCTCCAGAAAGAGTTATTAATGTCTTAGGTCAGGAACAACTTGCTGTCTCTATTGTTTCATCAAGGATTTAAGTTTTATAATGACCATATATGGGAATCTTAAACTGTTAGGCATTAATATGGATTGGCAGAGAATTTGTTTAAACAGAGAGCTATTTTAGAAGAGAATTGGAAAGGAGGCCTACTAGTGAGAAAGCAGCATTCACATTGTTTGTATTGTTAGAAATAGAGATTATACCAAAGGTTTTACTAGTAAAAAAAGATACTGCTTCTGACATCAGACTTCCCACTTAGCTCTGAACCACACAGGCAAACAAAAGGCACAAACTGCTCTGCTACTGATTAGTATATTGGCAGTTTTAAATGTAAAATACAATTCAAAGTGAAGGAAAATGCATATATGAAGACTTGCAACATTGAGAAGTGGGCAAACGGCAGTCACAGCCAGTAACTTGGGCTACAGGGGACCTATCGAGGCATTACTTCAAGCAGAAGAGAAAGGGAATCAAAAGTATTCTAAGCAGTTTCTTAGTAACTGGTAGACTTGGGGGCAACACACGCGCCTTAAGCCCGTACGCATGGCACACCTCAAGATGGGTGGGTTTCACATCCCATGGCTGCAAAACACTTTGCATGACAACACTGCGTGCATGCAAATGCTGGTTAGATCTCAATGCTCTCCATTCTCAGAAACACCCAAGAAGCTGTCTATGCTGTACAGACATCAATAGACACTTAACCAAAACTAAGCTTTTGTTTACCACCAAATACTTCTTATCTTCTTTTTTCCAATCAAATTCCTAACAGAGATACTGTTTTGGAGTTTAGTAGTCTTAGTTTTCAAATTGTTCTAGAAGTCCAAAACGAACACGGTTTCTGAGTATATCATTTTAGCTGCCTGATGTGTTTGAAGAACTGTGACCAAAAGATACAGAAAATGATATGTAGTACTTTAAAAACAGGGCTTGTTACTTGCCATTAACATACAGAGCTCAGTTTAGACTGAAAATTAATCATATGGGAAAAAAATGAGGGGGTTTTGAGACTATTTTTTGCATGAGGCCTTCTTAACTGTATCTTGTATTTTAAGAAGGAAGACATCTTAAGGACCTTAAAATATCTTTCATTTATCAGTTGGCAGAAGGAAACTCCCAGATGAACATTGGCCTGTGTCTTTAACCAGCTGAGTGATCCAAGCTTTTAATAAAGCTGTTCCAATTATTGTAAAAGTCATCTAGTACCTTATAGCCACAAATATTGACAGTTTATTGCACAACGCATTCATGACATTTGAAGGTCACATCATACATAATACATACACTTTTATAAAAGTGTCTGGAACAAAGAGATACATGATCAGCAATTACATCTTACCATTTGAGGGTAGGATTTTATACTTGTTTAAAATGAAATACTATATGAAATGCAAATCGTTAATAAAACACAAAATAGTTCGTTTTCTGCATTTATTGTTTTATTAATCAGCAATACTGAGCTCGGCTGTACAAAATCAACAGAATGCAGTCCATGCCCCAACAAGATTACAGTTAAATATCATTAACCTGCCAACCATCACACATATTCTTAGCTCAGCATGAGAAGAAAGTAAGTTTAAAACTTTAATCTTGCTAGTGTATACCTCTCCAGGACTACTGAATTCACTGAAACTCGAACATTTAGATTTTAATCAGGATCTTAGCATATTATGGAAATATTACTTTTGATAAAATTGAATCAAAATTAAACTGAAAAGAAGGCTGAAAATTATTTTTTAAATACATGCACATGCAGGCATATCAAACTCCTCCATCCTCTTCCAGTGCTTACGATTTTTAAAGCCATTCTAAAATCATACACACATGCACAAACAGTAAAATTAAAAGGTGTAAGTTACAATTTATGCAGTCAGACCTGTGCACAGTCCTTCAATGAACTCAACAACATAAAAAATACACAGAGCACAGCCATGAAACTGCTTTGGCTTTGATTAAATGGTCTTCACTTTTATGGTATTGCCACTAGATCCTGAAACCTCCAGCTACCTCATGAGGGCTGAGCTTGTAGCAGATGACCACAAATTACTCCATCATTCCCCCTATTTTTGGTGGTTTGTTTTAACTGTGTTATTTTCCTTCCTAAGCTTTTCATGTGTAAGACTCTTCTACTATCCAACACTTTCACTGTTTTTTCAGTTCTTTTATTCCAAAATCATGGATTTGAAAGCCCACTTCCTTAATTTGCCTGTACAGATCAAAGCACTTTAGATCCCAAATCATCAATTTTGCCAGATGAGGTTTATGAAATTCCACTAGATCTGTATAAACATTCCACAGGAAAAGTGGATGCTTTGGAAGAGGCTGTACTTCATCATTTATCAGAACAATGGGTCTGTTTGAAATCTTGCATGTAACACTAGTCGCTGTCAGTCATGAGCTCAGAAATGCATATCTGAGCTGCCAGAACACCTAATTGTACTTCTCTGTCTAGAATATGTATCTCCACAAGTTAAGCAGATATTTATTCTTTTTTGTGAACAATGCTGGACTTGAATATGTACTGTTGGATCTTTCCCTGGTACTTCTCCAATGACCTCTGTCATCTATCCTCGAAATTTACTCTGGTGTTCATTTATTTTCTGATAGGAATGGTAGCTCCCAAACCTTCCAAACAACATACTTTCCAACATTTTCTCCTGCTTTTCTTAAAACAAGCTTAGCATATTCTATACTTGTATGAAATGTTCATGCCAACAGCAGTTCATGATGCTCCTGTAAACCTGTCTCACTAGCTTTCCTACCTAAGCCCCTGACTCACCTGTGTTAGCTTTGATCCTGTCATATAGATTTGAAATGGGCACTTGATTACTGACCAGAGAGGACAAGATCTTTCCACACTTCATACAGATTGTTTACCGCTCCTGGAGAAAATTCCAGTGGGGAATCTAAATAGAGAAGCTATCCAACTGGACCATCTTTTGGATTTGTATGTGTTATTTGTAGGCAGGTGTTCAGGTACCAGATGGCCTTAAAGCCCACACTATTCAGGTTATAGCAGCTTCTACAGGCTGTCTGTATCATATTCCCATCTCTGAGATTTGCAGAGTGGCTACATGGAGCTTGATAAACACTTTTACCTAGCATTGCTCTCCTGATGCCAAAGCTAGATCAGATATCCAATTTGGGAGAGCTGCCTTACAGTCCCTCTTTAATTAAGTACTCCTGATCTCCCACTCCTGGGATGGATTGCTACTGCTGATTAAGCTCCAGAAGTAAGGATCTGTGGAGGCAATTTCATGAGGGAGAAAATGAAGTTGCTAGCTAATCAACTAAAATAACCATTAACTGGACTTCTGTGAATGGATATATTGCTGCCTTCTTGCTTACAGACTTACTGTTTCTTCCACATGTTACCATCTCTACATACCCATAAACCAAACAGGTAGGGTTTATTTCATGATGGCCTCTATCTTGTTCTTAAACTACATGTGGGACCAAAAAGAATCATTTGGTACAGTATACAGGATAGACAATGAAGAAAATACAAGATGGTGTCAGTAAAGTGAAAGATGGTGCATCTGGGTGGAAGGGAGTGGTATTGAACGTATTTTCTCTAGGTTCTTCCCATGTGCCAAACAATGCAGCCTCCATGAGATGATAAAACACACAAATTACCTCCAAACTGCACATAATTTTCCAAATCCATTGATATATTTTTAAATATTTTGTGTGTTTGTATGGAAATATTTAATAACTACACTAGCCAAGCTCCTGCCTGAGCTGCTGGGCTTAAACAAATCCAAAACCCAAGCAAATTATTTTTTCAAGTCAGAACCACAGACTTGCCTACATTATAAGTAGCTCTCAGGGCACCAGGCATCACTGGAGAAGTTTTTGCATACTACTGATTAAGAAAACCTCTCTTCATTATTACGATCATAGGGTGGCAAAATCAGTGCCGACAGTAGGCCATCAGATTTTATTAAAAAATCATTCTAATGAAGAAAAAGATAAATTATTTTAAATGGCACAGGAACTTCTTTCTGTAGGCACCAGTAAGAAAGAGGGCAACAACAGACTCAGTCACATACAAACAACTGCACAAGTAACTAACTCCCTAATTTCCCACTCAACAAAATGAGAAAGAACTAAAGACAGTCATTCCATTTACAGACTATTGATTACAGAGGTGCTGACAGAGTCTCCAAAAAGTGAATAAAGTCACGGTGTGTGTTACAACATTTGGACAGACTACGATAGTACAGACTTTTCCAGTATCTGTATTTTCTTGTTACTTTCCAATCCTGCCTTCAAACTAAATGACTGCTTTGAGCTAAAACAAATACCTCTCTAAATAGTTTTTCTCCCATTTAACTTCTTTGGTACATACCACTTCAGTGTAATTTCCAACCTCTTTCCCCGTTTCATAAAAAAAATGAGCTGTACTTGAAGAAATACTTATGAGCAACTCTGAACTGCTGAATTTATTTTACTAGCATCCTTTCTCTATAAATAAAATATATTAATTATATGAGTTTTGCTAAACAAAAATATTGATTAAGTTCATTACTTTTAATCTTAAGAAGGGATTCTTTAACTGTTTAGGCTGGGATTTTTCCCTCATCGGTTTAACAGTGCATGCTGAGGGCGTACTGAGACCACGATGCCTATAGACATTATACTATATGAATGGGCTCATTAATTTTTTTATAATAATGATGCATCTTAAAAAGTATATTACTAGGTCAACCTGAATCCATGTTTTGTAAAATAGCCTTAAAATGCACTAAAACTATAACATGCTATTTATGGGCTATAAAAATATGAACTGCTGTCTATGGAGCTGGTATATCTGTAATTCAATTTCCCTTTTCTGCAACAAGAATATATTTTTTTTAAAAACTTTTTTTTCCCCCTCCATCTGAACTATCCTGGTCAAAATAAGAGAAGAAATACTATTTTGAACACTATCCTCTGATTTAGCTGAGCTTGTGGCTATAACTGGTTTAGGCATAGGCTTCAGTATGCTGGAATGATCCTGAAACTAATTTTGCATGTGTTGGAGTTGGACTGTGGCCATGCACGTCAGTATGCTGGAACAGAGTTATCTAAATCCTGAGCCTTATTTTACATGTGCTGGTGTTGGACTGTGGCCCTGCAATCTTTTAGGTCTCCATCTGCAGCTATCAAAGCCAGGGTGTGCCCAGCCACTTGCTACTGCTTGCTGCTTTCCTTCCACAGGAAAGTTATGGGCTTGCAACCACCCTCCCACATATTGGTGTGACTGGGAGCACTTCAGAGTCCTGGCAGGTCTCATCAACCTTCCTCTAAGGCCTCTTTGCTGCCATGGCTGGCCTTTTGCAGTACATCACACTTCTTATATCACTATAACCCTAGATAGTTATCAAGTCCCACATCAGTGACAGGAAATATCAGCCTCAGACAGATGTTCCCTCAGATGCAGTGCGTTAATTCCTCTTTCAATACCATGCAAAACAGCCCACTCATTTTAAAGCAATCGGTAGAGACTACAGCTCCCAGCCTGATGGAAGGCCACTCTTAAGTTCCCAAGCCTGACAGTGCTTTCCTTGACACCGTCCACCAAAATCCAAACAGTCCAATAAGAAGCTAGTAGTTGTTTCCTTCTGGGGAAAAGGACAAGAAAAGATCAGGCACTTAGAAGCTACACTCCCTCAAAAACGCAACTAAGACTGTGCACAAATCTGGAATTCCAACAGAGAGGCAGTAACAGGGACTGAGAAAAGATAGGAAAGTTGTACAAAGTATTTAACACAGCCCTAAAATGAACTAGCAACCTTGAGGGACATAGAGGTTGATGATAACACGGTACAAAGTTTTTGCAAGCCTTCTTTCACTTACCTACAGTTCTTCCACATTAATCTACTAGAAAGAAAAATATTTTAACTCACCAGAAGCATCTACAAAATTAGGAGATAATCTGGGCTAAATTATCTGCATGCACATTTCTCTATCAGAAATTAATCACATTTTGTCTCTGTGGAGCCTGCCAAGCTGAGGAAACAACTTCACACTAAGGTCAAAATTAGACATTCAAATGAAGATCAGGCATTCTTCTGTGACTGGACAAACACAAGTTAGCTTACTGTCAGCTTCAGAGACAGAGAGAGAAGGAGGGTTGTTCCATCTCTTAACTTATTAGCAATGCACTTTCTTGAAACTCCAGTGGTAAAAGAAATTCAAAACCCAGGTAGTCAGCATGCACAGATGCACCTTTTGTTTAATAAATAATTCAACCATGTATTTCTTCTTAATTTAAAAACGGTCTGACTGAACAGTCAACAGAATGAACTAAAGTTGGCAAAATACAGTGCTGAAAAATTAAAAAGTGTGTTCAAGGCCATATTCATTTGCTTCACTTCTCATATATTGGAGAGACAGGCTGTGCTGAAGTTTTACCTTTTTTCTTTTTCTTTTAAATTATACACATACTCATGATGCTCACTTGATTTTGAAAGCTGCCTTGCCCTGGAATTTGTCTCTCTTTCTATTACAAGCACAGCAGCTACTGCTTCTTTACCTCATGAACATCATCAGAAATTCAGATAAAACATTCTCACGAGCTCCTTTGCCATACCTGTGAGGGTCAGACTTAACTACTGACCATCTTGGAAAACAGAAATACTGTAAAACATCCTGGAAATATTCAGATCATCATCTGCATGATGGTCTCATATATATGTATGGTAAGATACAGGAAACATATCTGGTGGCAAAAAAAATCTGCAGATAATCACACAACAAAACCCATATCGGGACTGAATTTGTAACACTATTGCAGGTGCACACATGCTCAGAATCAGCTGAGTGCATTTAGTACTGATTGATTCCCTTGAAGACAGACAAAAGCATATAGCACTACCTTAGCTATGAATTCAGAGTTTCTGTAAAACTGAATTCTTAACAGCAAGCAGCTGAGAATAAGAAGGAAGAACAGTCAGCTCTTACAATTTAGACTTCTGCACCACAACATTTAAAAGAATTTCTTGAATCTTAGAGTAGATACCAGGGGAAAAGTAATACTGGGGAGAAACGTCCCGATTTCAGATTCGTGGAGATCTACCCATTCCATCATATTTCTCAAAGCAGCAGCTGGTACTTAATGCCTTCCTAACAAAGCACAACCTTTTAGTCTCCCCTCTGATGAGTGTTTGACTCCCACTACTGTGAATAGCTTGACAATGTTTTGCATCCTTTCTGCTGAGTGTCTTCTGAACCAATAATCACTCTAAAAGCATTTTGCAACATCCACCAACGTGAAATTCATGGCATCACAGAAAACTTAAGTTCAAGACCATTGAGTTGAACTGTAACCTAGGTACCATGACCACTAAACTATATCCTGAAGCACCACATGTACACACTTCTTTAACACTTCCAGGGATGGCACATCCGAGACCTTCCTGGGCAGCCTGTTCCAATGCCTCACCAATCTTTCAGTAAATATTTTTTTCCCTAATACCCAATCTAAACCTCCCCTAGCACAGCTAAGCCCATTTCCACTCATTGTATCACTAGTTACTTGAGAGAAGAGACCGACATTGGCCTCACTACAACCTTCTTTCAGGTAGATGTAGAGAGCAGTAAAACCTGCCCTCAGCCTTCTCTTACCGGCTTGCTGATGTTCACACCACATTAAATGCTGTTCAGAAGGAAATCTTCTCTCACAAACCTAAGATGTGGGAAACAAGATCTTTACAGGAAAAGAGAATAATGGAAACATAATCCTTACAGAGTACCACTGACTTTAAAGAAAATTACTCAGCAGTAATGTTTCATTCAAAGGAGACATATTTATTTAAAATGCATCTTCCTAGAGCTACAGGATGACAGACATGAGTCACATTTGGAAGACAGAAATTTCACAAGTACATCTTGAGTAATTCCACAGCATATGGAGGAAGAACAGCTTTTCACCAAAATTTCACTATTCTGAACAGTATTAAAATTATCTGCAGTATACACAACGAACACACTAGCTAGACCAGACGTGTATTTTGTACAAGTGATAGGAAACTTTAAACACCTTGCTGTGTTGTGACAAAGCAGCTCACTAATTAGATGTAAAAAAATAAACCTCTCTATCTGGAAAAATCTGAACTAACTCTTATCCTGCAAGTCAGAGAGTCTAAGGATTCCAATGTTGGCCAATTACTAGCTTACACTGAGATACTACGCAGTAAGTACTATCGCAGTGAATGGACCGATTTAAAGCCTGAGAATGCAGGCGACTGCGTTTGCAGAGACACATGTTTCCATGCCTTTTCAGGCTGGAACTAGTGGGAGCCACTCCAATAGCCTGGCATGCCCATGCAGTATTTGGTAACTAACAAACTGGCTTGCAAGCGATCGCATTTGAAAGCTGTCTGCAGTGGGACTGGCCAAGCTGACAAAGTCATGCACGGGGTTGAGAAAAGGTGAATGGCAGTATAAACTGGTCAAATGGAAATGAAAGAGTTTCAGCAATTTTACTAGTACTGGTTCTTTTCTGGCTGCAGATTCTGTGCTATCTCATGCCACAGATATATGTCCCTCAAAGCATCATTCGTGTTTATCTCAAAAATGAGATCCTGTTGACTGCTGGGCAGTGGAACTTGCTAGTAAATGTTGAAACATTTTAATAAATGCTAGGCAACCAAAACCCGTCACTGGTTAACATTCAGTGCCTCTGTACTCATATCATACCAACTTTTATCCCAGAACTGCAGGAAAGCAGTATCATGTATTTAAAATAAACAATGATGGGAAGGCACAATTTAGGGAAGGCAGCACAGACAGCATTCAGGATGCTGACTGCTGCTGCAGATCTGTGGAACTGCATTCCAGAAGAGAACTGCTTGATAGACCATCAACTGTAGAACTGCTCCAGTGTTTGCCAAACAGTAGCCTACTTTCTTCTTAGTATTCCAGGGTTCTTTTCAATTAAAAATTGTTTTAGTTACATTGAATCATTGCTCATCTACTGCGACACTACTTCATCTTTTTAAAAATTTATTTATTTATTTGGGGGGGGGCAGAATTACTTTCTTCTTGGACATGCTTTCACCATAGTTTTGGGGTTTTGTTGGTTTTTGTTTGTTTGTTTGTTTTAATATGAGAGCACAAACGCAATCCCTATGATGGCAATATCCAC
>WBNM01034922.1:106605-114105 GCA_013399055.1 Ramphastos sulfuratus | reverse complement strand
CTCTGGACGGTCAGCTGGATGACAGATCATGGTAGCTTTGAGAAAAGCATCAGAGTGGGAGCAGAACTGAAAGATGGGGGACAAGTCAAGGGACAAAATGTCACGAGTAGCTAACTCTACAGCTAGCAAATTCCAACTAAAGATTCGTATGGTCTGGATGGATTTTAAAAAACAAGTACAGAATCTGAACTCCAGGGTTCCATTTCCAGTACAACCACCAAGCTGCTGTAAAACTCAGTTTACCTATTTGACAGGCTTAGTTAATTAATGTTTGTAAAGTGCTTTGAGATCCCTGGATGATAGTGTTATATAGGTATAAAGTATTATTATACTAGAAAGTAAAACGTCCCATAAAATAGATATTGCCCTAAATTCTGGTAAAAGTTAGTGCAATAATGTAAAAAGCTGGTTATGTGCCTACATTAAACCCAGATTTAAAAGCATTAGCACATCACCAATGTGCTCCTGTTTGGCATGTGTTTTATGCCCAATACCCTACTCTGGCACATTAACAATCTGTGTATTCATTTATCAGCAGTACATTTTGAATTGTATATTTATGGCACAGTGCACTTTTCATAGCTGAAAATTAATGAACATGCCTCTCTCGTAACAAACAAGCACCTGTGCTGCATAGTTAGTAATCGGAAACAGATTTATTTTTATTAGTGTATATGTGGGCAAATTTTTTTTTTTTTTAAACTATGGTATGCTAAAAGCTTGATTATAGGAACATATTCTGTCAAAGGATATCTTTGTTTTATAAACTTCTCCTTATAATTTCTGTCTGTAATATTTTCTTTTCAGATTTAGTGATAATGCCTTCACACAGAATGTAATCATTTGTTTGCAGAGCATACTTGTCTTGACAAATCAAGTTGCAGACCACTACTATGACAAAATGAAAATCCACAAGGAAGATGGAACAGAATATTTAACCATTTCAGCTATGGAGCACTTCTCAAATATTTTTTTCGTATCATTCACAGCTCCAATCAAAATCTGCATTAGCTGCATCAATTTGGACAAATTAATCCTGGAGATAAATTCTTCCTATTTCCTGGCATGTTACTCATCAGTTTTCCCTTTTATTATTTAAGGGCAGAGTTTAGCTCAGGAAACAAGGAGAAATTCAAACCACTGAAACCTATGTACATCTCGAAATATGCTCCTGGCCCTTAGTTTAAGCTTCCTTTAACGTTATAACCTGCTGTAATTGTAAAGGTCCAGTGATCTGTTCCAGCACCACGAAACATGTACAGTCAATCTGGTTAAACCACATTATCTTACTCCTTTATTTTTGAGTGTAAAGAAACATCTCCTAGCCCTGCTTTCACGCATCTATGGCCTTGTTGTTCCCTCTGTGGGTCCTCCATAGCGTGTGGCCTGAAGAGGCTTTTTTGGAGGTTAGAAAATGGAACTGAAAGAACAGAGACAGTCTTTCACCACACAACTGTAACTGACTACCAGACTATTACAGTCAAAAACTTTGTCACTGATAAAGGTGGCAAAAGGAGTAGCTTGTTCAATTTACTTCATAGAGTATCTTCATAGTTTGGCAATGTTTTCTACACAGATAAGTATTTCCAGAGGTGTTCGTTTGGGAGCCTCCACTTCATTTTAGTAGAGCACAACTTCAAATCCAAATTTGAATATAGACTCTTTCATTGAACATTTTTGTCAAGTTAATTTGTAAATTAGGCTATAAACAACCTGTCAAAGCCCAAACAAGCCTGAACAAAACTCCAGTTCTAGAGTATGTACTGTACACCACCACACAGTATAGCACATCAAGCCTCAGATATACCCTGCTCTTCTCTGTGCATCGTGCAAGCCTGTTGGATGCAAAGACTGTTTTTCAATGGCCCACATCAAACACAGTTTCCTGTTCATGTGTCATAAGAATGCCAAAACATCTAGCCAAAAATGGTTCTTCTGCATTCACCAAGTGAATGGCCATTTTGCTGACTTTCACTACATATCCCTTGGGAGTTTTACAGTTCCTACAGTCTTAGGAATATACCCCATAATGGGGAAAAAACATAATTTATTAGTCACGTATTTCACACCACAAAAACATTTACTTGCAATGAAGAAGTGTTTGGTTTCAGTATTTCAAACAGAAAACAAACCATTAAAGAAAAAAAAATCTATTTAAATTGCACTTAAGTTGTAACAAAACTTTTGTCAGAGTAAAAATATCTAATATATTAGATATAGCATATCTAATGTTGAACTCCTGCAGCTCTGACCTCCAGCAATAAAGAATGAGTCTGAGTAATTGCTAAATCAGATCGTTCTCTTGCAGGGTTGTTGGGAATCTGACTTCTTGCACATTCAGGAAGAGCACCATGCATAGCTCATTCACAACCTAGCCTACCAGACACAGAAAATCCTTCCAGTACATCAAAGCTGCTGTCTCATCTTCTGATTTCAAAGCTGTCTAAGCTAAGAAACTCAACACCAGTCTCTTTCTTTTCACAGTACCAGAATGGGAAGTGAAAAAATGTTTCCATCTCTGAGAACTAGATGGTGCTTTTCATGGTCCACTCACAGCCCAGCATGGTCTTTAAGATAGATTTTTTTTTTTTTCTTAGATCTTAGTGAAAGCAGGATTTGGTTTGGGGAAACTTAAGTGCTTCATGAGTTGTGAAGGAGTCCCTAAGTTAGAGTTTTCAGAACATAGAAGCTGGGAATGGAAGTAACATGGAAATTTAGGACTCTTTGGGGAAACACATGTAAGGCTGCCTAACTAATTACACACTATCAAAAAAAGGCAAATATTCCTCTGTGTCAGTAATGACATCTTCTCAGTTTGGCCATTTAATGCTGATGTCAATAGCAGCCCCATCTAATTTTAGAAACAGAGTATGTTACAGTAACTTTTACTGCAACTCTTTACTGTATTTTACAGTCATAATGCTGTTACAGCTATGATGATCTAAAGACAGCAGAATTTCCAAGAAGGAACAGCTTATATTAACTAATACCAAAGCAGTTAATATAACCTGGAAAAGCAGGAACATTTTTCAGGCATCAGGAGCAGAGCAAGCAACAAACCTCAAGCTCAATTACTGAAGTGAAACTCAAAAGAAATTATATTCAGTCTAAACTTCTTTCATATTTAATAGTGTTGTTTTGGTTGGGGGTTATTTTTCTTTTTCAAGAAGCAACTTTAACATTTATTTTTAGGAAGAAAATAAGGAAATAAGTTGCTTACTTTTTAAAATATCCATTACAGGAAATACAGAAGGACTGCACTCAATGCCCCTGTAAAGTACTTCTGCCATGGACAGCAGTATGCTATTGTGGATTCATGACAAACTCACACAAGTCTGTCCTGCATCTTAACTGTCAGAGGCTATTCACTTTTTTTTGGTGGGAATTTAGCCATTTGCCACTGATGACTCAAATCATCATTTAAAAACTAACCATACATTTCTAAAGAAACATGGTTTTGCATGATATACCTCCCAGTGGTAGTACTTATGGTTAGCATCTGAAAAAAAATGGTAGTATCCATACTTAGCAAAATCTCTAAGTTTATTTTAGTGGGATTTCTGGACAGTTGAGTGCAAAGATTTTTTTTTTTTAACCAAATTCTCTAAATAAGTAAGAAGTCAGTAGTAGTAAGAAGTTTAACTTTCCTTACCCAAAGGCCAAACAGAATACTGAAATATATGCATATTCAAGCCTTCTGATAAATGTCCATGACAAAAAAAGAGGCAAAACTATACAAAACTTATATTAGCCCCAGTATGAACTTATTGTTAATTTAAATTTCAACAACTGATGATAAAGTCTGAACTACTTCATCAGCCACAAACTTAGCAAACACTATTTGGATTGAGTTTGAAATGGAAATCATCAACTATGCTGTTTAAATATTAAAAGCAGAGGGGTGGGGCTCAGCTCAGTTTCACTAAGCTCAGCACACCACAACCACTGCACCACCACCATTTAGCTTTTGTACACAAATGTTTATCCACAGGTCTCTATGCATTCACCAAATAAAGCTCATCTATATTTGAGAACAGCAGAAACAGGAGCATATAAAGACAAAATTACTTGCCTAGGGTTACTAGAACATTTGTGGAATAAAGAAACTCATTTCACTTCACTTTCAATCCTATCCCATCCCCATGACATCAACAATAACCTTGAAGTAGTCTACAGTAAACCTAAACACTTAAAGCCATATGTTCATCTCATTTCAGCACACATGACCTGACAGACTAAAATACAAACATCACAGGTAGAAGTTATCACACAAATCAATACCATTGTGCCACTCCATAAGGCACTTTTGAAGTTACACTGAATGAAACATTTATAATTGCAGAGAGGACTTGACACAAATAAACACCTTCTTCTAAATTAAAAAATTTGGGTTTTATTCACAGCTTGTTGTGCAGATGAAAAAAAAATGGCCTTCCATATGACCTTGTTTTTTAAGCTGTCCATTTGCTTGCTTTTATCAAGTACCTCTTTGTTCTCAAATACTTCTCAAGGAACATTTATTAAGGCAATGCCCAGTGCCAGGAAGCTCCATCCATTGCCAATAGTCATCTGCATTGTTCAGTAAGAGCCCTGCAAAACACTGCTGCTGCATCATAGAACTGGAAAAGACAATTACTACTATCTTACTGCGAGTCCTGGCAAACCAGAATCTGTAATATAAATTCAGAGATCCTTCAAACATAGGATCACAGAATCACCCAGGCCAGAAAGGACCTCTGAGACTGTCAAGTCCAGCCATTCTGCCCACTCCACCAAATCTGTCACACCATGTCCCCCAAGCACCAGATCTAGATGGCTCTTAAACATATCCAGGGATGGTGACTCAACCACCTCCCTGGGCAGCCTGTTTCAGTGTCTGACAACCCTTTCCATGAAAAACTTTTTCCTAATGTTCAGCCTAAACCTCCCTTGCCGCAGCTTGAGACCATTCCCTCTCATTCTATCATTAGCTACTTCTGAGAAGAGACTAGTGCCTACCTCTCTACAACTGCCTTACAGGCAGTTTTTTGCAGACTGAAGACCCCCAGTTCCCTCAGCCACTCCTCACCAGACTTGCTCTCCAGGCCCTTACCAGCTCAGTAGCTCTTCTCTGTCCCCATTCCAGTGCCTCAATGTTCTGTACTACAGCGCCCAAAACTGAACGCAGTACTTGAGGTGCAGCCTCACTGAGTACAGAGGGACAAGAAACTACTAGGTGGGACAAGTATAATCTACTAAAAACATTTTTCAGATCCTAAATTTGAAAGGGGATCATGAAGGATGGAGAGCTTTTCAGTCTATCTTCAGATAAATTTCACAAAGGACTTAATATTTATCATCTAAATTCTAACGCTTTCATCTTAATAGAATGCAAAAGGTCAATAGAGATTGTAGCAGCTTTGTTTACATAGGCACATCTTCACCTGTCACAGGGACAGAAAGCAACAATTATTTAAAAGAACCTGAAACAACAGACAGTCTGAAAACAGAGTAAAGACAATGGTATCAAATTGAAACTGCACGGACAATTTACGCTTAAAGAACATAATTACATAAACTAAATTAAGGAAAATTCTCCTTCTGAGAAAGGGAGGGCATGGTCTTTAGTCTGACAAGTACCCAAACACTCCTTAGCCTTCTCAAAAAACTCCTGTAGCACCGCTGTCTCATAGCACTGGAGCAATCCATAGGGATCCAGAAACCCATCTGTAGACGTTGTGTGCAGTTCCCAGCACTGACACTATCATGATGATGCCTTTTGTTTCTTTGATCAAGACTCAGGATATTTATTCTAGATCCAAGAATGTAGTGAGATAAGCCTGTGACTTTAGGCAGGATGGTTAAAAGCAACTGATTTTCAGAAGAGCTCACTACTGGCAGCTACTGCTTTTGAAACTGACAGTATGATTCTCAGTTCTTTGCTTTCAGCTGCTCACCTGAACAATGAATCTAACAGTATATATGCACACATATATATGTATATATAGTGGGAAATGTATTAGAAATCTACAGTTAGTAGGGCTGTGAAACTATATCGCCCTGTGAGTAATATTCTCCACTAAAATCTTCTCCCCTTCCTATTTAAAGAATGTGATAAACCCCCTCAATTTCGTAGGGTTCTACTACTACATCTTGAAGTTGTACATCATCTAGATGCCTTGATGAATTAAGTTCAGCATCACTAGTAACAAGTTTTTGTAGCACATAAACTAATTTTATCATCTGTCAGTCTCACTCAATGTGATATCTTAACACTGACCTGAGAGGCTCCTGTAACTCCATCTTCTCAAGGGCTTTCTCAGACAGCCTGAGGGAGAATGTGCTGCAGCCACCTACTCTGCAAGGCATGAATCTGTCTGGTGCAAATATTTCACTTTGGGGAAATCAGAAAGCTGAAGGCAGCCGAAGCTTTTCTTATGGTTATTTTAGACAGGGAAACTAGTAGTGAAAGACTTTAAAGTATGTTCTGATTTCAGCACTAGGGAGCAAAGAGCAGAAGCACTCTGGAGTAGTTAAGGAAATTTTCTATCTGGCTCCGCTCTACCAAAATACCCCAATTCTCATCTTTGACTGAACTGAAGCCAGCTTGACAACTCTGTTGCTTCCTCTCCTCTTCCTCTTCATCTACGATACAAAGCCTGTTGCTATTAACGTGCTTATCTTTCAACAACTGGGTTACCCAAATAGATTCCAAACTTGGTTTTCCCTTATTTATAGGGCTGATGCTGCTGTTCCCAAGCAAGCAAAGTCCTCCATCAAAGTCAGTCTCATTCCCTACTTTTTATGTTTTATTGTGATGAAAATATCTGTTTATACTATTAGGTAAAGCTCATAGAATATGTAAAAGCATGTAACTTCAATTAAAACAAAACATAGATGAGACTGGACCTCAATAATACTAAGCTAGTGACTGGGGTTCTTTTAGAAAAAAGGTCTCTCAGTGAGATTTTTTTGTCCTTAAATGAGATAATTTTAACACTGCTACACTCTCAGTTTTTGTGTAAATGATGCAAGAAAGCATAGAATTACTTTTCCTCAAGGATTTTAGTAGCCTGAAGAAAATTTTCTTAAACTTGCAGCTTACTGCTTTCCCCGAAAGGGTGTTTCTCTTTAAAATAAAAACAAAAACAAAACAACAGCAGCAAAAAAAAAAACAAAAAACAAAAACCCAAACAAACAAACACCCAAAAATGGCCAAAGAGTTGTATTACTGGTAACAAAGGTTTTAGCATCCACTAAAACGTCAGCTAAAGTTGCCAAATAAATACTTACATGCTGCTGATGACTGTTTGTTTAGGAAAAGGAGATTTAGCTGCTCACATGTTCATTAGCACACACAGAGAAATGGATGAAAAATTCTTTTGGTGCTTAAAACTGATGCCATGGCTGCTGCTTACAAGTATTTCTAATACACAGTGGGTAAAAAGTGAATAATGACCAGATTAAGATATTTAAGGAAAGCCATGACTGAACTTTTTTTTTTTTCTTTTTTTTTTTTCA
>WBNM01034922.1:87781-106594 GCA_013399055.1 Ramphastos sulfuratus | reverse complement strand
TTTTTTTTTTTTTTAATAAAGCAACTATTTAAAAAGCCCCTTCTTTTTTTCCCTGGTTACCCTATGAACTCAAAATGCTTGAAGCAGATTGCCTGCTATTTTAGCAAAATATGGTGATTTCTGAGCATTCCTGTGCTTTTACATATTTGAGTTTTGCAATGATTCAGGCATTATTGCTCTGTAATAGGTGTGGCTGCCTTTGAAATGTAAGCTCACAGCTTCTGTAGTCAGTGAACCATTGCTGATAGGGCTGACTAGTCAGAAGCAAAACTGGCTAGTTATGAAACTACTATAGTATATCCTTTATCTCATACACGTTTAAAGGATTTACCTATCTATCCCACTGCAGACCTACTCATTGAGTAGGAGCCAACAGCATATGATTGTGTTAATTAATCTGCTATTGTGAGTAAAGGAACAGCTGCAGTGGTCTCGTGGATACGTTGTCAAAGGAAAACAATGTAATGTTAAGCTTCTGACTGCATATTCTGTTACAAAGGAGGTTTACGAGAAGTTAAATTCATAAATCACAGATCATTTTTATAATAATAATAAATATCATCTGACCTTTAAAGGAAAGGTTTTAGCATTCTTAATTTCAGTTTGAAATACGTTCTGAAATATGATACTTAAGCTTTAACCCAATTCTTTGTTTTGAAAACAAACATTCCCCAGAAATGATAGGAAATGGTAGTAGTTACAGAAATGACCTCTGACTGTACTAGATACATGCCATTGTAGTTTTAACAAAGATCAGAGCCCAAAAATATCAAGTTAAAAGAAAAAATCGTTGGCTCGCATCCAATGCCTCTTCTAATAAAAAAACAATTTCTAATATTATACAGAAATGCAGAATGAAAGGAACATTCATTACAGGAAAAACACGTATTATTTACATAGGATTTTATCTTTTTTATTTTTATGGAAAAGGGTACCAAAAAAAAAAAGCTTTTTCTTAAGCAAAATAACATAATCACTTTTATGATTCAAATCTACTCCCTACCAGATTCTTTTGGATAGTATATACACCAATCCTTTCATAAAACACCCAAATGGCAACTGACCCAAAAGAGAACAAACGGAAATTTTTTATGGGTGGCACTTAGAACATAACCATAGAAATTTATGTTAGAAATGCAAGTAGGAAAAGTTTCACAATTCAAAGACGCTTTGATTCAATAGTAACCCTGTGCTATGGGTGGCATGATTTTATGAAAACACTCTGAGAGCCTTTTAGTTCAGAAGTGGATTGCTTATTGAAATAAACAGAGGAATTTCCAATACAACCATTATTTTAAATAACAGGGGCCAGATTCACAGTGGATACGGTCACCAAATCTCCACTGGTATTCATAGTTTACATTAGCACAAGAACTGGTCCAAAAAGTACTATCTGTCAAGCAAACACATCAAATTACAGAAATCTTGCTTTTTTATTTCCTTTGACAGTTGTAGTTGGCTTTATTGGCATATACGCTTGTGATTAAATAAGCTGCTATTTTATTTCTCTTAAATCTTTTATGTCTGTCAACCTTTCTTTTCTCCTTATTAAAAAAACAAACAAACAAACAAACAAAAGTTGCAAATTTTGTGAAACCAAAGACCCATTCCAGAGCTCTGCACTGGAATGACTGACAATTTCAGAGGAAGTATGCTAATTTAAACATCTACAATGTCCTGGTACCAAAGGAGATATTTCACTTCAACTGGAGTGGAACATATAAGAATGCTTGAAGTAGTTAAGTGTGATTTAAAACAAAGAAATGAAAGGAACATAATTCTAGATATGGATCACCAGCATACAACTTGATAACCCAGCAGTAACTGTATGGCACCAGACAACAGATTTCAATCCAACAGCAGGCTCCAAGGAAAGATAGTAAGGCCAGAAATTAGGACCTCAGTGTTTTAAACCCACATAAGTGTTATCTTCCAAATTAAGGGGTTGTTTGCACTAAGAATCATTTTATGGCTTACAAAATTAAATATGAGCTATGGATACCCAAATAAATAAATAACTTCAGTGGATGTTCTTTGTGTTTAGAGGATCTTCTTCAAAGTAAATTCTGGTATTTATATGCTCGGTATCCCCCAGAAATAATGTATGAGGATCTCGAGAGCTACCATCTGTATCTGGGCCTATACACACTATTATTTAACAGATTTGACTATGCTTTATTAAAATATCAGCATGTATCTTTTTCCTGAAATATGCACACAGTATTCACCTTAACTGTGTAGAATTGCCAACTGCTTGCATAAGGTCATTAAAACAACACTTTGTAACTTTAATCAGGCCCTGTGAATTCATGAGCATCATTAGTCACTGGGTTGATGACTGCAGTGAGGTTGATTGGGTTGGGCCTTCATTACTACTCAGTATTATGTTTCTTTTTCTAAGTCAAAATTCTCAAATAGAACTTGGACTCTTTAAAGCCTGATTAAAACAGTGCTCTGGGCTGAGACTTAGTTTGATGTTACCCACTATTTTCATTTGACAAAATATGCCATAATTTTGGAGAAAATCAGATATATACTTAAATAGGAAATTACAGCTTTGATTACAGTATAGTTCCTTTCAGGCTATGAAAAGAAGAATGCATGGAGAGAAGAAAATTCCCTTAGTTTCTCTAATGGAAACCTAAAAAGTTCCTAGAAAATAACTGAAACAAAAAGGTACCTTGGAATAAATATTACATTGTCATGCTTAGAACTGGAAGGCCACCCCATGCAGCCTCAGCATTAGATAGAATAAAGTTTTTTTAGTAATGCTCTCTTTCCTTGGAGATTAAATAACTCCATTCTGCCAATTAACAACTGATTTTTATCTCTGTGATCCAGTCTCTCCAGATGTTAGCACAAGTCGGTCAAGCTGATGCACATTCCTCTGCAACCAGTCAGGCAGCTGGCAGTGATGAGTTATTAGGTGAAACAGTATTTTGAGATGCCCTGGATGGCTAGAAGAGCAAGTGATCAGGAGGTGACATCAGAGACTAGTACTTCAGCTGCTTCATTGGTTGTTAGGATTGTTGAAGGTCCTCGAAAACACAGAACACTTCCATCCTAAGTGGAAATAAACTTACCAACAACAACTATGCAAGACATCTACCCTTTAATTAATGGAAACCTGAATAGTAGTCTAGCAATTTGTGAGACTGCTTATAGTTATATGTAGCAAAGAATAATGGTTCTAGGATATTATAGGATCAGTTTTCTGAGCTGAATAACTAGGACTGCTTTAGACATAATACTTTTACAGGAACTACTTCTTACCCTTCCTGGTTAAAAACTCACTCTAATTTCTATTGCAGCTGCATCTATATCAGTGCACTGGTCTTTTGCTGTTGTGTCACAAAAAAAACAAACAAACAAGCAAAAGTCTCAGCCAGTCCAAGGAGAATAATGCAAGTGCACCATTGTCAACCTACTTGATAGCTGATATGGAAACATTTTTACTTTGGATCTAACTTGTGATGAATCCTCGCTACAGAATGAGCCACAACTTTCAAAACAAAAAGAACTATAGAGTCCAGCTACAAAAACTCAGTATAGGCTAGCATGTAAATCACTAGACTGAAACTCAGGAGATGCTCTGTTAACTTTACCACTAGAATACTGAATGATCTTAGGCAAATTATTTTGCCTTTCTTGCCTCAGTTTTGCAACATTAAAATGAAATTGGCAATATTGTACCTCTTCTCAATTGTTTTGAGAATTATCAACAACAACAAAAAAAACATGTTAAAGTTACTATTTATGTATTAGACATGAAGATGATGACCAAATGATGCTAGTTAAATATTTTCACTCTCAGAGTAATTGAAACAATGTGTTAGTATAAACAGATCTGTCCATCCTGGAATAAAACACAGATCTCAGCAGAAAACATCAAAAGATAAGAGAAAAACAGATTCCATCAAAAACAAGGGAGCATATAGGACTCTGATAAGAAGTGGACAGCATCTGCAAAGTATAGCCTGTATGAAGAGAAATCCTTAAAGCTGACGAATCCATACTACCCCAGAGAGTCAGACTTTCCCCAGACATCATCTCCTAAAAGCACAGAAAGTAAAGTGATTGACACTGTTAGAAGAAAGATGTATCCATTTCTAATGGCTGACTTCATACTGGTATTCTGGCATTTCAGCAACTAGCTAGATTTGTCAAGACTTGTACTTTCTCTAAGTATTGTATACAGCTTTTATTCATAAAGCCTAAGACTTAATCACAGCATTAGCTAATACTTCTCCAAGAGTAACTACCATGAAATATTTCCTGCCCAGAGGCTCTTTTAGGAATGGGACGTGATTAACTTCACAGTAGATGTGGCTTTTGCAAGTATACTAAGGACAAAAATATTTAAAAGGAAATCAGAAAGAGTTATGAATCAATATGGCAGATCTCAGTCAGGAGACAGAACATTGTCACAGACAAGAATATGTAGTGTAAGCAGTACACAAACATACAAAGGTAAACAATAATGTACTATAAAAAGAAAGTAAGCACAAAGATCTCCTCATAGATCTTTTCAAAGCCAATTCTCAACCAAATCAGACTATGAGAACTGCTAAAACCATACAGAATATTCCACCTAAAGACTCATGGATAGAAGCTGATAATACGTGGAAGGAGAAAACTTCCATCACCACCTGAGAGTGTTGGTAGCTCTAAGAATGTACAGTGCATGGAAACTGCACTGCGTCCGCTGTGGCAACAAATAAGAGGCTGAAAAATCAATGCATTTCCATCCAAAATCTCTCTTCAATACTAAAATAAATATATAAGCAAAACAAGCAAGAGAGAAAAACACCAATGCTTTTAGCCTCTAGTTATTCACCCTCCACTCCAGAACAGCTGAAGACTTCAGCAGGATCACAAGAGGAAGAGCAACTTATCCATAGCCTACTGGCACTCTACATCCTAGCCCTAGAACACCCTCAGATCCTAAGTGAATCAGAAATTTTTCAGGTGTGGATTGGAAGATATTGGAAATTTTTACATCATTAAAAATTAAGTTTCTTAGTGGAATTTGGAGCTCCAAGGGAAACTTTCCTTGAATCCAATGTGGTACTGGAAAGCATGCCTGAGAAGGACTAAGCATTCAAGACAAAACATCTGATCAGGACCTTAGGAAGTTCTCTGTCATTAGGCAGTCAACTGGAAACAGATGCTGAACAGATTTCTTCAACTATTGAAAGGCATTGGCTGACTGCTGAATATCACATAGTACTACAAGTAAATAGTAAAAGAACTACGAAAACCTCCTAAGAGGAAGTTAAAAACCTTCCCAGATTTGAAACTGAAAAGATGGTAGACAGGAGAAGCATAAACAGTTCTTCCTTCTGAGACTGCAAGCAATGAGTGACAGCAAGACAGACACCAGGCAGAAAGCAGTTCCATTTCTGACAAAACAAGATTAAAAACCCTCAATGTTTTTAACAGTTTTCATTTAACTCTGGCAAGGGAAGTCATCAATGAAAGTGTATGAAATGTGATCAAAGATTCTCAGCATTACAGAAATAAACAGATTTAGGGAGTTAAGGCTGACCAAAGCTTACACTCTGTAAACTCTGGTAACCTCTGTTAACCAGGTAAACTCTGTTAACCCTGGTTAAGGGCTTGTGAGACATGGTCAATATAGCAAAGTTTAACCTATTCACTATCTGAGNGAGTAAAGGGGGAGAATCCCCTCCCTTGCCCTGCTGGCCACACTTCTCTTGATGCAGCCCAGGACTCGGTTGGCTGTCTGGGCTGCATGCGCACACTGCATAGAAATGGAAGATTTGTTTGAAAGTTAAAACATGTAGAGGAACACTTTTTAAATTCAGTTGTCTAAGCCAGGAATTTGAGATATTTATTGGCATAGATTAACAAATGATCTCCCCCAACCTTAAAGAAAAAAATGTGAGACAGAAGAATTTAATTAAAAACCCTTGTCATGGGTAGCTAGGGCAATTAAAACACAAAAGCTGTTGGCTTGCTTGCCACCTTAGTTCCTTGAGACAATTCTACTAGCAGATTTTACAAGTCAGTAATGATACAGATTTTTGCTAGATATCACATATTTCTGACATCACGTATTTCTGACAGGAGTCAGTGCAGGGGACTTAACTGAAAGCAGTCTGCAGTACAGTATGCTTAGAACTTCTTGTCTCCTCTGCTCCAGACTAGCAGATTGCTATTAAGCAATCATAACCCCCACTATCCTTAAATGTAAATACATGCTAGTGAAGAATGAGAGTGTGGTATGTCAGAGCTGTGTCTTCAAGGATGGAGTGTCTTAGACTGTGATTTTTGACAGATGGCAGTGAAGCAACCATTTTGCACATAGTTATCTCCTGAACTTCTCGTGTACTCTAAGATAAATGGGACACATCAGACCAAGATCTGGTAACTTTTCATCTAGTTGGAGATGACTATAATGCATTGTCATTTTCCTTTTGTAGCTTAAGTTCAGAGTTACTATATTCCAGACCCAACAAAGCACACAAAGGCAGTGCTTTGATTACCTCCATCTGTACAGAAGACCCATCCAAGAGACTTGTTCACCACGCTGGGCAGGATGAACAAACTCAGAAATGTAAGAAATCCAGGGATGGATTTACAGATTTAAGACTTCTATTTTTGTATGATAGAGCCAGTTTGATAGGAACTGCACAAAACCCCCAAGTAATGGTCTTTTACATTCTTGACTAATATTAGTGTATGGGAGCTACACTTACAGTATTCAGCTTTGGTTAAGTTACATAATTTAATTTCAGACTCATTCACTCACCTCATTGCTTTTTGAGTATTTTCACAATTGCATTATTAAATCATGTAATAATATCATTTTATTTAAGATATTCTCATCATAGTCATTTGCAACAGAACACTCATCCCCTAGAGCCGTTATTCCTAGAAAAATAAAAAAAAAAAAAAAGGGGAAAAAAGCTTCCTTCATTTTACCAGCTCTTTATTCCCTTGCTTACTCACTATGGGAAAAAAAAAGCCACAGCAAAACAAAGCTGTCATCTTGGATTAGAAGACCGAAAGGTAGATTCTGCCATGGGGGCATGGCATGCACAGATCTAGAACCAGCAGATAGAGATCTGTACACTTTAGATTACTAGCAAAAAGATGATATTGAAAAGAAGTCTGCCTTTTTCCAATCCATATGTACTGATATGGATCCTTATGTGTATGGCATTGTCTGGTGTCTGGCAAAAATTTACAAAATGCTCTAAATTCCACAGTAATTTTCTCAGCACATGTATATATTGTATTTTTTTTTTATCTATTTCTAAAGCACAATAATTCCTAATGAATTGTGGAAGAAAAAGATCTAAAAGGAATTTTAAGATAATACATTATAGTAATGTTATTTTTAAGTTTTGGTTTTTTTAAATATTGCTGAGTAAAGAAAAAAATGTTCCTATTCTTAATTCATTTGGTATCATCATAAAGTACAAGCACTAGAGAGTGGTAATTGCAAGAGTCATTGTAACCACACACTATAATGTGCTGGAAGTGACTTACAATGGAATCATTAAGCAAAGTCTATCACATTTGTCAAAGCCTTTTAAGTAAAAACAGTGGAATAGCTGCATGGGCCATCAGATGAAGAAAGAATCATATACTACAGAAAACAATTTGCACACCTCTTTTTTAATGCTCTCATGATCATTTGAATTATAGTGCTTCTATAAGCACTTCTATAAACAAACAAGAATTGCACTGATTATATGGGTCAAGACATTTTTAAAAAGAGATAACACCTCACCATATGAAATGATAAATCTAAAACAGTGCAGAGCCACTTAAGCAGCCATTCTTAGAAAACAAGATTCTTATCTGATCAAGCATTTCTTAGTACTTTATGAAGTACAAGTCAAGGGACATTAAGAATCACAGAAGAGAACTGTTTAAAATACAGGAGACCTAACCACTCATCTGGATTATACTATCCAGAATCATTAACCAAATGGAAAAAGCATGTTTTATTTTTTAAATAACATGAGTACACGGTCATTTTTTATGGCATCAACCAGAATCTATTCTGGCTTTCAAATCACAATACTTTCTAGCCAAACTTAAAATCTCTGCAAACTGATACACTGTGTCAACAGAAATACTCATCCAGCTGATCAGAACTTGTGTGAAAATGTCTCAAATGGATAGTATCTTATCCTTAGGAGGAAGTTCTTAACAGTGAGGGTGGTGAGACACTGGAACAGGTTGCCCAGGGAGGTTGTGGTTGCTCCCTCCCTGGACGTGTTCAAGGCCAGGTTGGACGAGGCCTTGAGTGACCTGTTCTAGTGGGAGGGGTCCCTGCCTATGGCAAGGGGTTGGAACTAGATGACCCTTGAGGTCCCTTCCAACCTTACCATTCTATGATTCTATGATTCTATCATCTCTAGTTCAGTACACAGAACATAAATAGCACTGTAAGCAATTATACAGGAAGTCAGGGGTAAGAGAGTTCTTTGAGATCTATGAATTAAAGATACTTAAAACAACTAGGTGTTATTCTTTCTGAAATGTGTTTTTAAGTATATTACAAGGAGAAGAAAATCATAACCTTTGGAAATACAATAGGAAGAAGACATTCTTGTCATATTGTGATAAGCAACACGAACAGCGTTACAATCACTCTCAGTCTGAGCCTTTTACAGTCATGCCTCCAGTCCTAGACAGTGTGTGCCTACCTTCCACGTCTTTATAACTTTGAGTCTCCAAATACTATGTTGAAAGCCAATGTGTCTGTAACTACATGATTTCCAGTCATATGCATGCAAAAAATGCCAGAAAAGTTTAAAAAGTGGACCTGCAAAACTTTTGAAGTCAAGCCCCGCCCCCTCCCCCAACCCATTTTCCACTGCAATTTCTAGACTGGAGACTCACAAAAGCCCCACACATAGTAGTCTCCCACTTCTCTGTTAAACATTCACCAGCACTCAAAAGGTTGGGGACATCAAGATGAAAATCTTTTTCTCCTACTTAACTTTACATTTCTTGTTTAATTTAAAAAGATTAGGATAACCAAACATGTTCTTAATGAATAAAACCACTGCCTATAGGCATTACAAACATCAATAGCTTCTAAATATATCTACTAGATTTCGTGGCCCAGTGGTCGGATCCAGAACACTAATTTGTATAATGTACAGTGTAAGCAAACCAAAATGGCATTGCAGAGATCAGAAATGCCCTCTTCATAGTTCTTAATTTATCTTTTAGCACCCAAAGTAGGGGCTGAGATATGCACTCTGTGCTCACACCATCTTTGGACTAAGGCAGACTCCAGCCATGGAAACTCCACTGAGACAGTCAAGTTTTCCCTTACTTAAAATAATATTAAATCTATCTGATCTTCTTTCTTTTATATCTGGTACTCCTGAAAAGCGATGTCAGAATCTGTACTCAGGATGCTGACCAATAATGTATGTTTTAACTTACTGTGGCAAATAAAACTTTGTGCCATATGGCTGATTAGAGATATTCTCTCTTTTTCTTCTCCTCTAAACAGCTGGGTGAGTAACAACAAGGAAAAGACAGTCAGCAGCTGCACACTGTTATCATTACTTTGATACTGCTTGAAGGAATCTAAGCCTTCCACAGGTATGCACCTGAGATTAGAGGCAAAGAATTTTCCTCTCTGAATATGAGAGGAAACAGCTATGGGAGTTATAATTATGTTTTACAGGTGTCATCAGAACAATGCTTCCAAATTTTACCCAGAACAAACATACTCTTATTCCATTTTGTGATCACATTTTTCAAAGGCCTTCGGGGAAAAGATATTATTGTACAAAGGCAACAACAGTGAGTAAATAAGTATAAAGGCAAACACTTCCACTGCAGACTTCCCAACTTTATCTATATCACCCATGCAACTTCAGTAGTTATCCAATAGGATCTGCAAACAGAGCATTAACCGTTAGAGCTCTGTGTTTGATTACTGTGTAACAAGGATTCCCAAGCTGGAATTCCACTACACCACCATGGCTAGCACAGCCCTTGTTGGCAATCAGAGGAGCATTAACAAGCCAAATGGTTCTGGCTCCCCATAAGCTGAAAGATATTTGGAAAGAGCAATGGCTGTAGTAACTTCACCTAATATTACCTCCTATGCAACCAGTGTTTTAGTGTCTGCAGAAATGCCTGATCTGGAAGTGTCAACTGCAGCTGGGACTAAATATAAAGAAGGATCTTAAAGCAACAGGTAGAATATGCTGCATAAGTGAGGAAGGCTGAGGCACACAGCCCTTGCGCTTGCCTCACTTCCATCATCCTATCTGAAGGGGAATGTATTTTAAGAAAAGAAACTATAAAAGTCACTTCTGAGACAGCTGCAGCCATTTTAGCCCCTGACCCTGTGAGGGAAGTGACCTCACCTGTGGACTGAAGCAACGTAAAGACACTTTTTTTTCCATTTTATCCTACAGGGTTTAGGGTTTGGAAATTATAAGGAGAATTTTCTCAGCTTCTTTGGATGTCTGTGTTCTTCTTCCTTCTACGTTAAACAAGTATATGGGAGGAATATTTCACAGACAGTACAATTAAGCATCTCTAAGATAAAGGTAAATTTTAGTTTGCATAGTCAAACACAACAACTTTAAGATTATTCTCATGTAGTCATCATACCAAACTCACCACCGGAGCTATGCATCCAGTCACAGGAATGAGAATTTTGAAAGTTCCTAATAAATGACTTATGAAAGAGCCCACATAGAAGGAATATTTGCACAAATGTCACAAATAACTACATTATGAGCTTTTCCCTTGTAACGCAAGAATATGAGAAATAAAATCTATTGAGTATATAAAACTTCCAAATAATCAGGAAACAGCAATCACAGGGCTACATTAATTGTGGTCCTTGTGAACAATGAAAGTTTTTTTTTATGCACACATATACATTTTCAAGACAGAAACCGCTCTTTCGTTGTTGGAAAGCACCAAGAAATCTCTGGACACTACCAACAGCTGTGTTATTTTTTCTTTAAGTTTAAATTATTGTAGGTGGCTGTCATTGCTAGGTAGGACTTGGCTTCCAGCATTGTAACAGTGATGGCTGAAGTCTGGGCTGGACTAAGAAACAAGTGAAAATTCAGAGGTGAAAATTACCTCTGTGGGGGTGGCTTGCATTTGTTAATGCCTTTTTAAAATTATCTTGGATATTTGATTGAGAAAGGTATTGCCAATCTCTGCTCTCCAGGCATCCTAGCACTTGTACTCTTGTTGCTTTCAAGTTCAGTGTCACCAAGATACTTTCAGGCAACAGATCATCTAATGAATAACAATATGATGTCAGTGTGCAATGACTTCTTGAGAAAGAGAGTGATGTTACTCAGCAATACAAAGAGACAGTCTCACTTTCTTCTCAGATAAACAACTCGGTAATGAAAGATTGTTTAGAGGTAAAGAACAACTGAAGGAAATTTTAAAGGGGCATAGCAACTAGGGTGTTAAAAAAACCCCAAACATCTATGTTTTAAAAATTAATAACAGAACTGCTGATTCCATTACTATTGACAGGAAATTAAAAAATAAATACATAAAAGCCAGATGAGGATTGAAAAAAACATCATCCAGTGACAGACACTGAAGAAAGAAGTATCTCTCAAAACACATTTACAGAAGAGCAGTAAAAATAATCACTATATTTGGGTTTGGCTCCAAATCACTGTACTAAACTAACACCTGATGTAACTGATTAAAACATAGTAGATGGCATTGGTGTATCAGAATTTGGCTTTATCAATCATGAGCACTAGAAGTTACAAACTAGAAACGTTACAGAAGTGTGCCTTTGTACCTGTGCAATGCACAGCAGTCAAGAGGTGTCAGGAAAGCTTGAAGTGTACTTGCATTAATATTTCTTCTTCAAGTCCACTACACTGCCTAACAGTGTTAGACATCTGTATGGTAAATGCAAATCAGGCCCAAATCCCTGAAAATCTGTGTATTTTTTAATTCACTAATGCCACCAGCACTCTGCATGCAGTGAAAAGATGGTCATTATAGAAAGTGCCATGAGCCATTTTTAAATAGAATCCATTTACATTTACCAGAATCTTATTGCCAGTCTTGGTTTTGTTTTTTAATAGTGCTAAATAGTCACTTGGGAAAGCCTGTTATGTACAAATAGTGCACACACAAGCTTAATTCTTCAGCAACTTCAGACAGAAGTGTAAAATGCAAGCTGGAGTCCAAAGGCAAGGAGGTGCAGCTCTAGTAAATCTGATGCAAAGCCTAATCTGTCTTTTGTCTGTACAATCTGTGGAATATTTGAAAGGGAAGCAAACATGCCAGCAAACATTGCATGTTACTTGTCTCAGGGGAAGTTCTGAATTTTTGTTCACCCACCCAAACACAGATAATCAAAAGGAAGACCTTATAAGCCAAGTGCTTCATGGTAGGTCATCTATCTCTACATCTCTCTCACTGCATATATAGGCTGCATTCATCTTAGCAGCAGAATGTACTATAAATGGTAAGAATCTAAGAAAATAGTAGATGCAACATCTATGTCAGCAAAAACTACCTCTAATGCTACTTCTGTGCAGACTGTTTCAGAATGCAATGGAGCAGATAAACAGCTTTTGTGGTTTCCTGTCAGTCTGAAGCACAGTGCCTCTTTCCTGGTGTAGAGTCTTGCAAGTTTTTGAGAAGTGGCATTACTGTTATTGGCACTGTCATAGGCAGACAAGCTCAGGGGAGCTTCCTCCTGGGTTTGACTGTTGGTGTGAGACGGGGTCACACTGAAAAAATACCAACCATGAACCTGGAAGACTCCTAGCTCACACTCCTGTCCTTTTAATTTATACTTCAAAAGATTATATTAACTGGTATTAGAACAGAGACTGAGTCTATTCTTACTTCACGACTATTCTATTACCATACCCATTATAAAAAGAAAATAAAACAAAATGAACTATAAAGCTGGATAGCAAACTAAAATGTATAAAAGAAACACCTCCATAATAACTATAATGTGTTCTACCACTCACTCATCCTTCCACGGTATAAATGTCAACTGATGTTTGTATTATCCCTCAGAGAAAGAGTCCACCTGTCACAAATTTTTTTCACACAGGAATGAGGTTAGGATACTCATTTTCTGGGGCTATTTCAAAAGTAAAAACACATTATGTGCCTTCGAGGTTTTGAGCACAGGTACACTCTATTTCCCTTAATCCCTGATCTTCAGTATGGTTCCGTGTGCGCAGTTGAGAACCAGGTTTATACATCTGATTAAATACAGTCAAAGATACAACTAAAGAAGCTGCTTTCTATACATAAAGAAATTTCAGAAACCAATCAGCTCAAATATGTGGAGGTTTTTTCATTTTAATTTAAGAATGTATAAAATTATTTTAAGTTAATCTAACGACTTTTGCATTATTTCCATTATGTTATTTACTCATCAGCGACCGGTTCTGAAAATCACTGATTTGAACAATTTGAACCTAGTGTTTTGGGGTTTTTTTGTGTTTTGTTTTGTTGTTTGTTGGGTTTGTTTTTTTTAAACAACCTTTTGTATATTTATTCTCAATATTGGGAGTAAGTATTTCGGTTTGTCTCCTACCGACCCTTCTGCAATGCAGCTACAATGAAAAGATGGTTTTGAGAAACATCCTTCTACTCTTGCCAGAATTTACTCTACAATTTAAGAACACCCTCTACTACTCAATGTCTGGTAGTTTCTTTGGCCAAGGAATCTTTTGAAATTCTGACTAGAGCTGTGAAAATCCAGATGATGAACAAACACACTAGTGCAGTGCGTTGAGACTTTAACTTAAAAAAAACTTTAGAGTGTTTTCTAGGCTTACTAGCCTCATCAAGCTAAATCAAGTCAGCAGTGTTTTTTAAATACATGACAGGAAGTAAAAAAAACCAAATCTAAAATTTAAAAAATAAAATTTCATCAGTTACAATTACTTCAACAGAAGGTGCAGGAGCTTAATGCCAGTCAAGGGCAGAAAATGACTAGAAGTCTAATAAGAAAACATCTCTGGATAAGGATGCACTCACCTACTTTCTAACTGGGGTAGCTGAATGTAGAGCTGGACATCTTTCTTTCATTGTAAAAAAAATTACACTTTGCTATATTCAGTTCTTCTCAAGTTTGAATGATAAAAGTTCATTTCATACCCTTTTGGGGAAAAATAACATAAAAACAAAACCCTACAAGCTCAGATTCTTCATCGCCTTGTATAATCCTTTGTATTTTTGCAAAACACATGCCAACTAGCACAAAGTGCTACTATTTTAACTTGTCTTTAATTCCCACCCACTGTGCAGAGGTGTAAATGATGACACATTGTGCATGGGAGTAGTGATTCAGGCCACACATTGTCCGAAGATACATTAGCACAGCCTCCTATGAAAGGGAAAGCAAGGACACTAAAAGCACTGAGGAAAAGAACAATAATGTTTTTCATTGATAATGCTATACATGTTCTTAGTAATGAGTCTCTCTCTCAACTCAAAGTAAAGCATTTGGCATGTACTTTAGATAGAGCAACAGTACAAATACAGCTGTGTATATCTGACACACAAGCATTTGATTTTGGACTTGCTGAATGTTCAGATAGTTGATGAGATCACTTCAGTATTGCTTCACATAAAAACAAGGTATCTGCAGCATGCCTAATTCTCATATTAATCACTCTCCTCAACAGACTGAGACCCTGCACCAGAGTCACTATTGTGCATCTTTTCTTGCCCTAAGATATGTTTGCAAAAAAATGCTATTCACCACAGGGGAGCTGGGGGGGGGGATGCCTGGGAATTGATGGGCATCAATTGTACCCACAGCTGTGAGTTCTTCAGTTCTGGCTGCTGCAAATGTAGTTTCAGGTCTTTTGACAGTGTTTTCAGTGCAAAGGAAATGGGGACTGTTTCTTGGTGTTATTTCAGCAGTCTGACCAGCTCGAATTTCTCTTCCCATGTTCAGACAGCTGCTAAACCTGTCATCCACATGAAGAGTGTAGAGCAAGAAAGGTAGTGAAATCCTACCATCAGATGCTCTCTTCAGTATAGACAAACTTGCTCTGTTGAGCTTTAATGTAAAAGGTAGTACACATGATGTCTTGGTAGGTGCGTAACAAACATGGATTCCCTTGTAGAATTTTCATTCCTTTCAGTAACGGTGAAAGTGAAATTTGGTTCTCACTGCAAAGTACCAGCATATTCAACAGTAGGACTGAAAAGAAGCAGCAATATAAAGTGTTCTGTATTTGCCCTCTGTTATTGCTTGTCCTTTTCAGCAATGCCCACTTTCACCCTTTAACCCTCTTGTAATGTTCATTATAATTATACTGTAGTGGTCACCATCACAAAGTCACTGTTTTTCACATAGTTACTAGAGAGTAGCATCTGAGCAACCACAGTACTATTTCTATACAGAATAGGAAATAACTGTGGTGACCCTGATACCATTGTGTGGTAACTGTGGTTGCATGTTGACTTAATGTTGCATGTCAACTTGATGTTCTTCACTATACTGCCATCAAGATTATTTTAAGAAAACAAAATTATAGACTAATAGAATACTTGATAGACAAACTCCTCCCCTTTAGAACTCATTGCCTACTTTTTCAGCAGCAGAGTATCATGAAAAATATTTATCATAATATGATAATTAATATCTACTCAATCAAGGATATATGCAGACATGTCCATAAGATTAAAATAAAGCTCCTGGAATACACAAAAGAACAGTCATTGTCAACTTGCACTCTAATTTTTCCTCCTTACAGATACGGCATTGTTATACACTCGCCTATCTCCAGTTAATCAAAATCAAAGCTGTTTGGTTCTTTCCTTGAATTCTCTGCAAATCTTTGGTTTTGTGTTTTCACAGGAATCTGAATCACCTTTTGGTCTCAGTCAGATCATACCTAGTAACCCACAGATCTCCCAGGAAAGTGTGAAGAGTTTAAGAGGGATGCTTAAAACATTTCAGAGTCATATTCTGAAATCATAATATACATCATAATACTAAGTAGCAATAAGTCTAGTGTACATTTTGCCTGTATTGTGACTAGGGAGATACCCAACACCAACTACAGTGTTAACTGTAACATCTCTCTTGTTCCAGTGAGATCAGAAACAGGCTCAAAAACCTACACATGGCCCCAAACTCCCATCCTTATTTCTGCTTTCTATTCTTTAATTTAGTTTTTAAACAAAACCCAAAGTATGGCTATTGTGTCTTCTCAAAGTCTCTGCTCATGTTAGATGGCAATGACAGTTTAAGGTACAAAAAACTAAGAAGAATTGGAAAATAGTCTAGAAACGCAATGCATTCCATAGCAGGAGAAAAAGGATGTCATTTAGGGATGAATACTGTGCAAGGAAGGAAGGAAGGAAAAGCTTGCAGAGGCCATGCTGGCACTGTGTGACAGCTATGCTCACCCCACCTGGGGAGTGTGGTACGATCTTGCCGTGGCTTCTTTCAATCCAGCAAGAATGCCATGTCTGCCTTCCTTCCTTCCCTGGGGTGGGGCAGTAGGCAGGTAGGGAGCATCAGGGACCACTTACAAATGCCCAATGCTGGCTGCATGCCTCAGGTGTACTTGCAGTATCTTGAAGAATTTTGGTTCTTCAGGGCCTTAGGCTGTCCATGACTAAGCTCCTAGGGATGCCAAACTCCACACCACATGATCACAGTGGACAAACAGAAAATACCATACTGGTATTTCAACCTATTCTTGGACCTCTGCCTAATGTTTCCATCCCCCTCTTCTTCCTCCTCACTTTTGACAATACCCACTAGATGACCTTTAGAGGTCCCTTCCAACCCAGGTGATTCTATGCTTCTATGACTCTCTTTGCCCCACTAATGTAATTCAAAGAACTACCAACCACAGGCCCAAGCTAGCCTGCATAGGAGGGGAAGTGGGTAACAGAAGCTCAGCTCTGGCAACTGCTGATGCTTTCACTGTATCAGGACAGGCTTGCAATGCTCTTTTATTCAGCATTAAGGAGACAAACCACTTACTTTCATTACCAAAAAGGCGGGATGGAGATGTAGCCATCTCTTTCAGCTCTAGAGACTTACTTTTATCCAGACTAGCAGTAAAGAACAATGTCCACCAGGAATGACAGCAGTGCTTTGGGGAAAAGTAACAGTCCAGTTTCCTGCTGTCACTTGACAGACCAGGGAAAAGCCACCGGGGTTCTGTTTGAGAGAGTCCAGCGGAGGGCTATGAGAATGATTAGGGGACTGGAACTTGTGCCTTCTGAGGAGAGGCTGAGGGACCTAGGGCTTCTTAGTCTGGAGAAGAGAGGACTGAGAGGGGATTTAATAAATGTTTATAAATACATGAGGGCTGAGTGTCAGGAGTGGGAGGACAGGCTCTGCTCACTTGCTCCCTCTGACAGGACATGGAGCAATGGATGTAAGCTGCAGCACAGGAGGTTCCACCTCAACACAAGGGGGAACTTCTTTACTGTAAGGGTCACAGAGTACTGGAACAGGCTCCCCAGAGAGATTGTGGAGTCTCCTTCTCTGGAGACTTTCAAGGCCTGTCTGGATGTGTTCCTGTGTGACATGAGCTAGGTTGTGTGGTCCTGCTCTGGAAGGGGGGTTGGACTCAATGATCTCTTTGGGTCCCTTCCAACCCCTAACATCCTGTGATCCTGTGATTTCCTTGTCAAGAGTCACCTTCTGTTTCACTGGGAAGATGTACTTTTGAAAAAATTATCAAGGACTTCAGGATCACAAATTCTATTCCTTAGCCTCTCAGGGAAAAAAAAAAAAAAAACCAAACAAACAAAAAACCAAACAAACAGTATTTGAAACACGTGGACCTTGTTTCAGGACTTGTGTTCTAACTTGAGGTGTGCTACTGGGGCACCAAAGCAAGCTCAGGAAAAACAGTGCTATTCAGATGCCCAAATCACTTCCAAGCTTCCTGGAGAGGCAACACTGTGTTGGGGCTGGATTTTAAGTTTTCCCACACTATGTGGAGTTCCCATTGTAACAATTTACTGGTGCCCCTATAAGCTGTGAAAGTAGCCTCAGCAAATACCAAGAAACAACCTGTAAATGACACTTAAGTATAGCAGAAATACGTTGTAGTTTCAATATGTCAGAGACCAGTGAAATAGGAGGAGAACTGAACATTCTGGAAGTTCACATCTGGGCTCTCACCTAAGCTGAACCTCTACAATTATTATTTAATTTTTAAATGAAAACAAATATCCCTTCAATATATCTGAGAGCTATCCTGATGATAAACATCTCATGCCATCACTTACAATCTTATCTATCTAGAGACAGACAAACAGACTACAATCTGAGGGATAAACACGAAACTATGATTTAGGTTTTTTTTCTAGCAACTAAAAATACATTTTTTTGTGATCACATTCTCAGTACCAATAGATGACGTTACTTGAACATGTCACAAGAGCCTGGAAAGAGAATCAGTCTATGGCCTTTCCAACAGGACTTGGACATCTGCCTTACACAAAATTCACTGTGACCCCCTCCAGAGGTCATAAAGCATGTGCTTTGCAAAGACACGACAGGGAGGTGTTTTCTTATTTTTTTAGTAAAGTGCCCTTTTCCAGCTGTTACTCATAATGGAGTATAGCCTGACAGTAGCAATGTTGGGGCTAATTCTGTTCTTTCACTAGTGTTAGTGGAATTGATCCCAGATTTATAGCAATGCACCTATAAATAAAACATAGCCCTTCAAACATCATTAATTAATGTTATAACGTCAAAACATTACCAAAGATACTTAGCTATAGTGTTTCTACTTGTAAAATAAGCCTCTTAAAGTTGCTTTTTATGTCTTGAAGTAAAAGGAA
>WBNM01034922.1:57781-85281 GCA_013399055.1 Ramphastos sulfuratus | reverse complement strand
TCTTCTTCTCAGCCTGAGCTAGACATTTTTAAACAGGCACTCCATTCCCAATCCTCCTTTGCAAAGAATTACATCAGATAACAAAGACTTCTCTGCCACTCATTGTAAGCCTTCTTCTGGAGATCTGTTCTAAGAGGCACTGTGTAAAAAGGTTTTTATGATGAATTCAGAACTACTATCATGTTAAGAGCACCAATTTATAAAGAAGAATTCATTGGTTAAGATCTGAAAAAATAGTTTCTCAGGCCCTACTGACCCAGTTTTCAACAAAAAAGAATCAAGGCATGCAAATTAAGTTTTGAGACATTGTTATGCAGTCTGAGAAATTTGTAAAACTGTGTTTTGTGGTAATTTCTTAATAGAAGATTCAATGACTACATAATTCTCCCCTATGAAGAAAAAAAAAAAAATCTGATTTCTTTATATACAGGCTTATTTTTCACAGGTAGTGATAAAATCCACACCTCATAATAAAGAAAAGTTCCAACAGCATCATGGCAATAAAATTGAAAGTGCTAAAGAATACTTAGATTTTGTTCTGCTAAAATGCAATACTCTCTTCCTTTCATCTGATTAGGAAGTTACAAAAACGTGCACACTTTCCATGGCAGGATGTATGACACTGAGAGTCTTCCTAGATAACAGACTAAAGGAGTCAGTCTGATATTAATAAAAAAGGTCTGGTTTTCTTCAGTAAAAACAAATGTGCTTCTAGCAACCATTACTGGATGCATTTTGCTTTCATTTTTAAAATTATGATTCGATATAAATGCCGCAGGTATGAAAATAAAGCTTTCGAATAAATTGTAGTTTAAGTTTAAAATAATTCTAAATTAGTGGCCAGGGAGAGAGCAGCACTGCAGTGTTCTCTTTTGCCTCTGAAGATAAGAAAAACTTCCTATAACAATACATTTAATGAACCAGAACACTTGGAATTAAAGTTTTCAGGGCACCCAAAATACACCAACTTCCACATGCACTGTTTTGAATCCCGTTCAGTCTCCATCAGTGCAACTTCACTCACAAGACTCTGAGCTTCTTTTTTCCCAAACTTTTCCAGACAGTCCTTGAAGGCTTTGGGTAGAATCTAAACAATTTCAGGATCTCTGATCACTCTATGGCATTGCAAAACAGAAGTGACACTTTCTATATTAAAAGAGGAGCAGTCCCCATCCGTATCCCCCCCTCCACCAATGTGTAGGATTTTTAAAAGTGAAAGTTAGAAAAATAATCTTCTTCATCCTGACATATTTTCAATCCTCTTAAAACAATCTCCACAACTATATATAGTATGAAATTAGCTCTCGCCTGTTACCCTTGTTCCTACATAGAATTTTCTAATGTGTCTCACCAGTAATAAATTGTAAACAAGGCTATGACTCTAAGGATAGACAGTGTGTTTCATGGGTATTTAAACAACAGCATTAAGTACTATAGGAATCTGTGGAATGTGGAGTGCAGATTTATGCGTCTTAACAATTTCTTTACTGGTCTGTAATAAGCCAGAAACCTAACCCTTTATTTTTATATTAATTTGGCCTCAGAAGTAGAGTATACTGGAGCATGACAAGAACAACAAAAATAAACTGGCATATACTTTATAACAGTGAATTGCCTCCAATACTAAAATATTTATTGAAACTGAGGGAAAAAAACTAAAAAGAATTACCCTCAACAGCCTGCTACCAGCTCTTTAGCAGTGGGCAACGTAATGCCTTAAGGTACCTCAAACTGTCTTTCATTTTCGAGACTTAATGGCTGATTGCAGAAATCAATGTTGCCATTAGTAACAGAGTATTTGTTATGGCATGATTTCCTCTGTTGTTAGGCTTGCAGAATGATTAGAGTATTAGTGAGGTGCTTTCTTTATAAAGGGCTGCAGATATAACTTTCAATTTAGTATCCATTAGCAAGTGACTTTGGAAATATACATGAGGCCAGAAATCTTACCTGTTATTACTTGGAGATTTTATTTCTGCAGTCATAGGCTGGTAACTTTAAAAATTGTACCAGAAAGTTCAATATTTTAATAGGCATCCCCAATGAAATATTATCTGCTTTGCTATTTTATACACAGCAAGTTAACATGACGTACACTGCAATTGTTCCAGTCTAATTTCTATTTTTCTTGTACTTTCAAATAGATGTGAATTAAGCAGAAGGCATTGTACATGTTAAAGCAAGCACGTAAGTAAATAGGTTGTTAAACAGTTCATAATTTGTATTTTTTAATCTCTTTTGAATCAGTGCAGTGGCCAGGTACAAATACATACCTCAGCTAAAGAACTTACGGTTGTAGGAATAAGGGCAATCAGAAAAGTTAGCCAACAAGCTGTTTATTAATCCTATTTCTTTAAACTATAGCTCAAAGAAGGCTCCTCACTCTTTTACATAAAGGACATTCAAAGATCTGCAAAAGAGACATCATGAATAGAGGAGGAGGGTCAAAAAAAAAACACCTTCAAAAACCTGGAGGGAGAGGCCCTGGAAGCCACACTCTCATTGGTGACACAGATCCTGCATACTGCTGCCGGTGGGGTGGCAGAGGTGACAGCTGAAAGGCTAGGAAACCTGCCCTTGGAGGGGAGAAAAGGGTGAGCTGAGAATTAACCTCGAAGGCATTGCAGGAACCCGAACACAGATGTTCTGGCAAATAACACCGCATCCCTGTGGACTGCTAGGAAACGACCTAACAAGAGAATGCATAAACCACTTTGCTGCTGCGATTTCAAATATAGCTATGACGGTTTCAGTGCAGAGAGGGAAGAAGAAGTAAGCATACCTGAAGAGGAGGGTGAGGATGGATGTGGACTGTCCTCCTGGGCACTGCCCGTCTGCGATAGACCCCCACCTACTCCGCTTTCTTCAGTAATGTTAGAGGACCCTGGTGTTGTCGACCTGCTGACAGACTGCGACTCTTGATCACTTCCAGACCCACGTCGCTCATCAAGGCTACCCTGAATTATTTCATCTTCTCCTTTTCTGTCTCTTTTGTGGACCCTGGAATGAACGACCACTTGGTGGTATGTTCTAAAAACCCTTCCACAGTCTGGGCATTCAGTTGGCTTCTCTTTCACGTTTCCATGACTTTGTAAGTTGTAATCGAGTCCCTGGTTCATACCATGTGACAAAAAATCTCTACTGCCTTCTAAAGGGTCTAGTTTGTTTGGCAAGTCTCTCTGATTGCCCATTTTAGTGCTGTGAACCAAATCAGCAGGCATTTTCTGCTTAGAGCCATCTGCTCCTACTAACACATACTCCCGCTTCTCCTTATCAAACATAACTCCAGCATTTGCCAAAGTGTCTTCATGGCTGCGCTGTATCTGCTGCTCTTTAGACAAAAAGCCATGTTCCATGGCCATTCCCCTTGCCATAAGCTGCCAGGCCTGATAGCTGTTTACTGGATCCATCTCTGCCGCTTTGGCAGCAGCTTGTAACCTTTCTATACAGCTGGATTTTAGAGGAGGCACCAGATTGAGACAGCCCAATAAAGAATGTTTATCCCCTTCAGCAATACTGTGGCCAATGCCAGAAATAGGCGAAAGGAGCTTCCCCAAGACTTCTTTCTCTTTCATGGGCATATCTCCTTTAGTATAGATTTGATTCTGTTCACTTAAACTCGCTTTGTCAGGAGGAAGAAACCCGCTCTGCAAACATGACAGGTATCTTGAATATAAGTTTGCATGAGCTTCCTGGGACATGCTGCTGATGGAGACAGGTACTTCAGGATCATTAGGAGATTTGTTCTTTACAGATAACTTATTCAGGTGAACTTTCATGTGATTTTTAAGAAACCAAGGCTCTTTGAATCGCCTCCCACAGATCTGACAGCAGTGTTCAAAGGAATCCTTGTGCTTTCTCATGTGGCCTTTTAGAAACCAGGCTTGGCTAAACACCTGGCCGCATACCTCACAACGAAACTCATTTGTGGATTGCTCCCCATTCCCGTTGGAGCCCTGGCCCTGTGCTGACTCTGCAGTTATGTGAGCCTTCTCCACGTGGCTTATCAGCTCCTCCTCCTGCGAGGCAGCAAAGTCACACAGGGTGCACTTGTAAGGCTTGTGCAGGATCCTTATGTGCCTGTCCAGCTCTTCTCGCTTCTTAAACTTGCCTTTGCAAAATGTGCATCTGAACCCAGCTGTCTGGGCGACAACTTCTTCCTGGACACTGACTGACTTTGGAGAGGGAACAGGGTTTGAAATATCAGGTGTGCTGTGATTAGCTGGCACCGACAAGTTACAGTTTGTGAGAGGCATTGGCTGGGTGTGCTGCTGTGCTTTCACATCCGGTCGTGGCTGCAAGAGGCTGCTTTTCATCTGTTTGTCCCGAAGAATTGCTCTCTCCTCCAGCTCATGTAAAAGTCTGTTTTCTTCTCGGACTCTTCCACGACCTTTGCCAAGGTTTCCAAGCTTATGGGTACGCAGGTGTATCTTTAGGTTTCCTTTCTGAGCTGCTCTGTGGTCACAGTATGGACACTTAAATGGTTTCTCTCCAGTATGAGTTCGCATGTGTAGCGACAGGATGCTGTTAAATCGGAAGCGTTTCCCACACAGGGGACATGGGTACTTTCTGTTTTTCCTGGCATCATCCTCTATATCACTCATCTGAGACATAATCCCTAGGTTTTGTCCATTTAAGAACTGCTGCAGATCCACACGCCCATTCAAACTGGTATCAACCTCTCTATTGAGCTGGTTTGCCAACAGTGCCATCTGACTGCTGATGGGCTGGTTCGCTATGGACAGGTGGCTTTTGTCTTCTAGTGGCACTGATGCCTTCTCCTCTGGATTTTGCCTGTTTTGGAGCTCTGGGAAGGCATGGCTGAGCTGGGAAGTGATCTGATGCAGCTTCTGACTCATTGAATACTGCCCATTGAGTATAGTGCTGTTGAGATGAGTGTCAGCTTCTGGCACAGCTGAAGAAACACCAAGGCACAAACTAGCTTCCTCCATCTCTGAAAATCAGAAGATATTTTAGATTCAGACTGTGAAAGAGACACAAGGATTGAATCTCTGACATAGAATTTGCATTTTATGCTTTACCTACTCATAATAATGCAAAGGAATTAGTGTAAAAACAGTAAAAAGTGTATTAAATGCCAAGTGTGCTACGCAATTCTGATCACAGACGTGCTTTCATCATTCAGTATGCTTACCAGTGACCATTAATTACTATTTTAAAATATGCTACAATTTCAAAATCTAATTATTACAGAGGGGGCAAAGGCTTTTACCATCTCACTTGTCTTTCTTTTTCTTGTGAAATTGCACCTGTTTACACTTCCAAATCTATAGAAAAAAGAATTGTTCTGCATCTCTCCCATTTCCATTAGAAAAGCCAGCCAAAAAAAAAAAAAAAGAAAGAGAAAGAAGAAAGAAATCCATTTGTAACTTTCAGTTCCATTAACCATATTCAATACATTACACATTCTACAATGAGAAAGATAGTTTTATGATTTGACAAAAAAAGATGGTATGATATTTACTGGTGTACAATAAACCATGATAATGTTTTGGGAAAAAATAAAGTAAAGGACAAGCTTTAGAACAATAAAAGGGATTTTGCTTTAGTCAACAAAAAGTGCAGTAATATCTCATTAAGCTGATTAGTATGCTGCTTAGAAACAGTACTAGGTGCTGTAACACATGATTATAATCATAAAAATCCTTCAGTGTTTGCAAGTTAAGCATTAACGAGGTATATTAAATTTTAAGGAGACTGCGACTAGCAGCTTTGTAAACCTCTGAGATTAAGATTTAACCCTTCTGTTACAAAACATTGTTATTTTGTCATTTTGAAATGCAGCCCATCAAAAGGCACATCAATTATCTTCTGCCAGGTCTTTTAATTCATCATTAAGAACCTTCAGATTCCAGTTCTTTGGAAAATTTGTCAGATTATAGGAGAAGTATCTCTGTCCTTCGATGGGTAAGATGTGATTTAATGTACTTTGGTTTAAACAGCTCTTTTGGAACTAGATAAAACCAATTAAAATCTGGGGAAGGTGTTGTGGAAAGCCTCAACAAGTTTCAAGAATTCTAATAACTTTTCTAATACATAGTAATGACTACAAATTGTACCTATACTATGTGTATTGGTAGAAAATTAGAATTCAGAGCTGTTTGTTAAACACAAGTGCTCTGTTCTGCTCTGCATAATTGTCCACAATAATCTTCTATCCTTGCCACTTCTCTGCTCTATACAAAAATAATGTATCTATAAAATTCTATTCAAAATATAAAGTTTCACATTAATAACTCTCAAACTATAGGGTTGTATTAGAAGGTAATTAAGATCTGTGTTGTTCAGTGGAGTGATTTGATGCTTTATTCACTAATAAAACTAGTAAATTCTGTAAGTTACTGAATAATAAACTTTGTCAACTTTCTGTGTGGCTTTAGCTGAAATCACTAACGCACAATGCCTTCTACAAAGACTACAAGGCCTACTCCAGGTGGACACCGTTCCTCACCATGCCTCATAGTGGCCACTTGCTGGACAATTTGAGGCCCAAATCTGGCACATACTTATAATGCATGTAATTGTGCTCATGGGAGAAGTCCAGTAGACTTCAAAGGGTGACTTTTGAAAGAAAAGTTCCACACATGCTAAGTACTTGCAGGAAAAAAAAAAAAAAAAACCCCAACAAAACAAAACAAAACAAAACAAAAAAAAAAAAAAAAAAGAAGAAACACATGGGTGGTCTCCAGGAGATCTATTTGCTCCTCAACAGAACAAATGAGGATGTGATAAAATGCAGATCTTGTAAGAAGGAAGAAGTCTACATTCATGTGTATCAAAGATGAACATGAGCTACAAAATGTTGCTCAGATGTAAAGCAGATCGTTTTCAAAGTTTAACAGTGCCCAGATTCAGGTTTCAAGTTGGGGAATCCATTACTTACATGCAGTCAATGATATTATTTATCAAAATATTAATAAGATCAAGTATAAAAGGGAAAGGCTTTGATTCTACCTATAAGCAACAAGAATGGAGTGTCTGATTTCCAGAGGTAGGGGAACACAATCAAGTCAGTTGTTCCATGCAAGGTTTCTGTGCGGCAGGCCACAATCACGCAAAATGTGGGTACACAAAAACCCAACATTTTCTTAAAGAGTTTTGAAAGTTTGATTAACTTTTGAAACCAATGAAATTTCATGTTCAAAATTATTAGCTAAGTATCTGACAGTGGTACATCTTAGGCCTATCATTGCTTGAATTTGATTGAGATGTTAAAAATCTGCCTGTACATTTCCTTTAAAAAAAACCCAAAAAACTCCAAAACACCACCAGAAAACCCCCAAAACCATACTCTGCTTTCTGTCTGGATTCCACGTACCACAGGTCTTATTTCTCCTCACCATGTTTGACCAAGGCATGCTGAAAAACAAGAACTCAAAATATTCATTGTGTGTACAGACACATATATGCATTGAAGAGGGTTTAGAAAAGTCTTTGTTAATTACGACTACTCTGTAGCAGCTTGAAAAATGTAGTCTAAATTTCATTTATTCAGGTGACCTCAATGGGAACTGGTGCCTTTACATGCTCAGGAAGGTTTGGGTAGTTAATTTTAGCATTTTATGCTCTATCGAAGTTTGGAAATGCTGACAGATCCCAGTGGAGTTTATTAATTCTGATGTTTAACCCTAAGCATGAGTTCAAATGTATGGTTACTTGAATTGGGGAGAGAAGGAGGAGTTAAGAGATTTTGTAAGTTATTCTGTGGCTCTTTTGCAAATATAACTTTATTAAAGTATCAATAGCAGTTGTAGTTGGAACATAATAATTTCTCAAATTAATTTTTTGTACCTCCCACAAACACTCAGACAAATGTAATTTAGAATACAGACAGGGCAAATTAAAAAAAAAAACAAAACAAAAATCAGTTGGAGGACCAAACCCAAAATTCTTCATTTAAAACCCTAAAATTTTGTATCAAGTCTGAGTAGCCTGAAACANGGCCACCTGGGCACACTGCTGGCTCATGTTTAGGCAGGTGTCAATCAGCACCCCCAGATCCTTTTCTGTTTGGCTGCTCTCCACCCACTCCGACCCCAGCCTGTAGCTCTGCATGGGGTTGTTGTGGCCAAAGTGCAGCACCCGGCACTTGGATTTGTTGAAAGCCATCCCATTTGATCTTTTGGCATTGGAAATTTTATGTATTTTTGATTAAGTATTCCTAAAGGCCAGCAAAGCCTCTGCTTGGTGAGAAATAAACATCTCTGAATGAGACATACTTTGATCAGCTGCTCAGTTTCCAGGATGCACCTACTGAAATCTCAAGATGCTATAGTTTTTCACTTAAACTGTATTCCCACACTCCACCTTCTTGTAGTCCTGTTCCCACCTCTGAATTGTGCCCCTTTTCCTCACTCCTATCTTGTTTCATTGCAAAGTATAATCATAATACTCAAAGTGCTGCCACCTGAAATTTCTCCTCCTGCAACTTCCCGTTACTGCATTTAGAAACAGAGACCCTGTTACTCTGAAGCTCTCAAGTAAATCCAACTGCCTGTATTCTTCAGGCTATTCCCAGCAAAACCTACCAAAATCTCATCTTGTATCCACATGCATGACAGAAATAAAACTCCTCCTCATCCATCATTCCGCTATGAATTAGATAACCCAATCTAATTTGCCTAATTTCTCTTAAAAAAAATTAGCAATTTCATTCTCTCCCTCTTTATCCATCATTCCTGTGTCAGTCTGTGACCAGATAGGGTTACACCAGGTGGGGTAAGGAGTTTTCATTCTCCCAAGTCCTCGTACTTCAGATCATACAGTTCAAGGTCCCTGTCTTGGTGTAATGGTGGTCATTGGACAGCCCTTTCCTATCAGCTAGGACCTTCTCTCAGGGCCTGGATGCTTTTCAAAACACACTAAGATGCTCACAGCCATGAAGTTCTTCTGGTTCCCCACAGATTTTGCTACAGACGCAAGTGTTCTCCTCAAGCTGGCTTTAAGTGTAATTTTACTGTATCCATTCTGCCTCAACAACCAAATGCTGAGAAAAATTCTACCTGAATGTACTTCATTAAAATTTACTTAGAAATTGCTTATCTGTTAGGCATTTCAAGCATTTTCACAAAATAAATACTTTTCACATCTTCCTTCATTCTGACCTGCCCTTCTTGCCCCCTCAAACCAAAACACCAGGTATTTAAAAAAATATCAACCTGGAAGTATCAATTTCTAAGTACTGCTGGGATGCATCATGGGGGAGAGAGAATATCTAGCTTTCCATTTAAAAATATGTAGTCTATTACATTAATGATTGGACTTGATGATCTTAGAGACCTTTTCTAACCTTCATGATTCTGATTCTACTATTATTTTCATGATTCTGATCTCTCTTATAGGGACAAGACAGAACATGTTGCCATCACTTGCACTGGGAACAGAAGCACAAATTTCTCTGTAGTTAATGTTTACAAAATCAAGAGTAAGTCAAATTTGAGATTGTTAAGAAATTCAAAATGTGTTGAAATTTACATAGTATTTTTTTTACCTTTAATTACCTCTAATGTATTGTAAAGGCAGCATCCCCCAAGACGTGGCAGTGCTCAGAGCATGTTGGTATGCGAAGTTGTTCACAGGCTGCCCTTCCTAACCTAAACAAGCCCTCAGCTCTTGCCCAGAGGAGTTGCTCCAGCCAGGAAAGCCAGTCCTGTGCACAGGCTACAGGTCAGCTGGGTTATACTGCACAGGGCCAGGCAGCAGCAGGCCCTCTGTAAGAAGCAAACCAACTCTCAGAGGACAAGCATTTACTGTGCCGGGCATGCAGTTTCCTACTTCTATGAGGAGGGTACTCAGCTTATGAAATTCACAAAAGGATACATATATTATAAAAATACTCTCTCATCTCCCACATGAAGGTATAGTGAGACATTCAAGTCCCTTTGATGATACTAATAGTTACTTTGATTTCACTCACATTTTTGCCCTCAAGACTATTTCCCGTGATATCAATAACGAAAGTTCTGACTTTCGCCATTCCAACCGAATACACAGATTTTATTTAACTATCTGAAATGGATTACTGGAATTTAAAACCAATTATGACACCAGAAATGCCTGTCATCACAACTACATTAATGTAATATGAGAAGCATGGCTGCTTTTTTTTTTTTTTCTTTTTTTTCTTCCAGGCAAGAGAGGCGAAAAAAAGATAGCAAATAGAATAAAAAAGTTTAACAACAAAGATATGCCTACAGAGATGTAAGCATAAGCAGACACACATATCTGTACAAATACACATATGTGACACACACACCTGTTACCTTGGTAAACAGATGAACCAAATTTCAGCTCTTATTTACACCTGTTCATTCCTGCTGGACACACATACTAAAGCATTTCCCTCTCCACTGCTGTAGATAAAACAGTCATTTTAAAAACACCATTGTGCTGTTATTATAGCTTAGATTAGGTTAGTTAAAAGATTTACAGTTCAGTAAGCAAAGTAATGCTTTACAAGCTCACATGTTTAAATGACAAGCTCGCTCTGGCCCTGATTCTCTGTGCAGTTACAGTTACACACACTTACTTACGCTTTCAGAATACAGACCTGTTATTTATCTTTCCAGCTAGAAAAAGTCACATATATCTACATTATCTTGTGGTCCACTGACAAATTCTAAACACTCCAATACAGACTGCTTCAGTTCTTAGCAAGTCATAACCAGGTATGGCTGAGAAACTTCAGAATATATATTGAATTTTTATTAAATATTGTTCTTATTGTTGTAGCTGAAACAGTTTAACTAAGGCTGTTATTCGCATAATACACTCCTGTTAAGAAATACAGAACACCAGACTACTGAACCCTTTCAGGGTCATTAAACAGCTGTAAACATTATTACAAAAATAAACCAGAGATTTCATGCTTACATTTTAGCCCAGAGCTTGGTGTGCTGAGCAAGTACATTTTTTTCATCTCTTACAATCAACGCTGGTGACATTTGGGCATCCAAACAAATTACATCACAAATATTACTGAGGTGGGTAGGATACTGAGTTGTTTATTTGCCAGATGATTAATATATAAACAGTAGGGCAGGATAGATGACCTACTCTTCTTTGACTGATTTGTAGGCAATACTAAGAGACGTAGATGTAAATAGTTAAATTTTAACAAAAACATGTGTGCACGGAATGGGAGGAGAGAGATCAGCTGTATTTAATGCCACCAGGACAGTATCATCCAATCTGATAAAATGAAATAAACATTAGGCTAGATTCTGTTTTCATTTTACTTATGTAAAATCAGGTAACTGCATTGAGTTCAGCAGAGTTTTGCTTTATTTGCTGCTGGTGGTGGGGAAGTAGTTGTCCTGCTCCGTGGGGTATTGTATAATGATAGTAAGGAAATACATGGTTTCTGGAATGTAACAGAATTTTTTTTTTTTTTTTTCCCCCCTTCTAAAAACAAGTTGGCCTACAGTTAATGTGTCCATCTATTTGTTTTTATTTAAATACTATTAAGGCCAACTTGGTAATTTGTTATTACTATTAGTCACATTACCACATTTAAGTTTTGTAGTCATCACAAAGGGTATGCAGCTTCTGGCAATTAATAAATGGGGTGAGGCACTACCCAAACTCAGTATGTACAAAGTACTGGGTGATCCCATGCTGACCAGCTTCCACAGTCCCAGCCAGGCATCCAAGGTTGGAGCTAGAGTCTACCTCACTCAAACACCCATCTTCCAGCACCCAGCCGCCATGACGCCACGCAGAGGGGAGCAGGGAAGGCATTTGACAGAACTATAGCTGCTTTGTAGTGCTGATATTTAAACAAACTGCTTATTGATTCCAAAACAAAGTACTCCTTTAGTAACAACAGAGCCAACCCATTCCACAACAGTTTTTATGTCTTAAAGAAGGGTTAGCAAAGGGATTTTGAAGGTTCAAAAGTCATTAGCAGACAGAATATTGTTTGCTGAGGCTATACTGCTTTTGCTCTGGACTGAGAAGACCACTGCCTTATAAAATACCTGTTACATCTGTAGGGTACTTTCAAGCTACCACAGCATTTTTGACTGATAACTGATCAGCAGAAGACAAAATCACCAGAAAAGTCTTTGGTTCATAGCACCCATGGAGTGGATGACTGTGAACTGTTTGTGATCACAATCTAGGAAGACGAGCAGAGCAGAGCAGAGAGGAGAGGTCATTCATAAATCTCACTCAAAGATTAGAACAGAAAGATTAGAAGAATGCAGACAAGCCGTCTGATTTATTGCTACTTTGCATGTGACTTAGCAAAATCTGTTTCCCTTCTTATTTATTCTATTTCACTTGCATATACATAGGAAATCAGATCCGAAATAGAGAAAGATAAATAATTGGAACTGAAATTTCAGTACATTAAAAATAAATAAATAAATAAGTAAAGAAAGAATCCTGCTTTTTTTTTTCCAGGCACTGGTTGCATCTGGATTCATTATTTTTTAGCTTATAACCACTGATTTTCATTTTACTTTTTTTTTTCTAGTATTCTCTTGATTATAAAAGTGAAGATAAGAGATACAAAAATTCAAACGAGAGCCTGATTTGTGGAATGTTTCCATGAACTATAGCTTCTATTACTTTAGCTTTTTTTAAACTAAATTTGTTATTTTCATGTAATTTGGAATGTATACAACTGATTAAACTCTCTCCAATTTGATCAATCTCCTGTAGCTTCTATCTGATCATTCATTTTAATTAATCTAACTGGCATCCACGTCAGATTGAAGAAATCTTAAAATTAAGCTTGTAATGATCCACTTTAGCATCATGCAGTACAAAAAATATCTGGAAGTCTTTGCAAAGCATTTACTTTTTCATTATTTTTACAGCATGAAATAGGCTCTAAACCTTCTGTTTTCATCTAGGACACTGTTCTGTACTGGAAGTCTGTAATACTCTAACTCATTATATACAATATAAATAATATTGACCTTATTAATCCTGCATTCCTCACATAGGCAAGTTCCAAATAAAAGGCAGTGCATTTCAGATAGGCAAGGACAGGAGGATCAGGCCCTCCATACCAATTACAAAGAGATCAAGCGAGAGAAGTTAAGACCACAGAACTCAAATCATAGTTTGAAACAATTTAAATCCAATCCTCTAATGCTGAGCTGATGATTTTATTTTCATTTCACAAAGGCTTAGACTTAGATTTTGTGCACAAGTAAATATAATGTCAAACACACGTATGTGTCAAAGACCAAAGTATGATTGATTGTAAAATATTCATATGCGATAGCCCAGCAAGATTTTGTTCACAAGGGCACCTGTCAGATGCATAAGCTTGGATACAAATCACCAAATATATAAAATCATTCCTAAAATCCAGGCGTGCAATCAGATAGTCAGTTGTCTGAAACTGTTGGACTGTAGCCAGCACAGTGGCTCAACAGACTAATGCTTTGGTCTTTGCAGATCCTCAGGGCCCTAGTTCAGTTTCTCCTGCTACTGGTCAGGTCAACTGTCTGTACCTAGTGTTGACTTTCCTGGCACTTAATGCTAGGAGTAAAGAAAAAAAAACCTCAAGTCCATAAGTTCCCTTTGACCTGAGCCACAGAAACATCTGCTGGTTGAGTCACAAACTGCTTGTTGGCCAAGTTTAACAGTAACCGATCCTGTTGTGGATCAGCTCTCTCAGCAGTAGGTGTCACTGCAATAAATAGATGGATTTCAAGGGACAAAGACACACATTCTCAATGAAAATGCATAAACAGAACATCCCTGAATAGAGAGAGTTTTCAAAAAGAACTATATGGTCCAATTAGACTTTAACTTTATGCAAAATGCTGGAAATCCGGTTTGGAGAGAAATGAAATTGCACAATTGGGATTGACAACAACAACAACAAAGTAATTTTGTCCTTTACTCCTATGTCACAGAGATCCTTTAATTCGCATTAATCACTTCCCTGCAATCCCAGGTCTATTAGGTAAAGACTGCTACAGTTAAACCTTTTTTAAAAAGCTCTCTAACAAATTAAGTACTTTTCTCCAGTGGAACAAAAGACCTAGTTAGATGGAAAGACACTGTACACTCAACTGTAGTTTTAGGACTTAACAGAGACCAGGAGGTTAGCCTATTTTCTGTCAAATTAGAGAGTCCATACCCAACCTATCTGCATACAGAACAAAGGAAAAGAGAATACGTACAACAGCTTTAAAGGGTGAAGAAAAAAAAACCATATGTCTCAAGTATAGATTTAATTAATAGAGTGCATGATTTGAAAACCAGTAACCAATTTATATTTGAAACAGAAATATGTGATACGCCAAATAATATCACAAAGTTGCCAGCCAAATCTACACCATATTTGGTTTCATTATCACAAAATGGTTTGTAGGATAATTAAGGGTGCTCCAAATTGCATACTATTAAGTTAGACAGTAGACAAAACAATGCATCACTAAACACATGGGCTACCTGTGATGACATCAACACGGGAACTACATCCCTATGTTTAATGTTGGTCAAAAGGAGAGAAAAAAGATTAATACATCAAACCTTGCATAACCTGTTGCACATGGAAGAGCATACATGACAGTGTATACTCTCAAAGTACATACATAATACAACTGCAATTTATTCTACAGCTGATGATGCCTGGGAACAAAGGAAAAGAAAGGATATAGAGCTAATGAAAAGATATATTCTTTAAGGTCAGTATATCTATGAAAAAACAACATTAAAAAAAAAAAAATTCAAACACGACACGTGGAGAGCATAAAGGGCCACCTTACATATCTGCAAAATGTTAAGCTCCTCCCTTTCCCCCAACACACTGGGGGAAAGGACCCCAGCAGTAATTCCCACCAGCTCATACCCCATTCTGTAAAGCTCCCCAGCATCACAGGTCATCGAAGTATACTGTAATCAACACAATGAGAGAAGAGGGGACAATATTTTCTGTGTGTTGCTTTGTGAGGCACAGAAATAGCCAGTATCTTAGTATGATGTAAATGCAAACAGAAACGCTGAAGTAACTTGCCCAATTTCAGTGTGCCCAATCAGCTTTCAGGGCCCCCTAAAGACTGAATTTTTCTGAATTTCAGCAGTGTAGAAATGAGTATCCCTAACTGATCATTTTCATATCTTATTTAGGAGAAAGCTCACCATGTATCTTGACTTAAATAGATGGCTCATCCTCTGTAAAGAAGCCAGGGACAGAGTCCAGAACTTGATTCCCATTGCTTAGTCCAGTATGCCAGATAGCTTTCTTTTATCAAACATAATTGACTGTTGAAAAGACTGGGGTTTTTTAACTCATGGCAGACCTGTCAGCATAAAATTTTTTGGTTAAAATATTATGGAGAGTTATTTTGGTTTTTAATAACTGAGATGCTTGGCCATTAATCCCTTCTACTTCCAATTTCTGTCTTCTCTCTTTTCTCTCTCAACCCAAATGATTTATTTTCCCTCTCCCTGTAACACATGGACTTGGTAGCAAAAAGAAAAGATGTAATTTACAGGGTTATAGTGGTTCTTATATGTAAGGGGCTTCGATGAGTTATTTTTAATACTAATTTCCAGGAAAAGAAGAATGTTGAGAAAGTGGAATTAGACAAAGTAAAAGATATAGCTGAAAGAGGCAGGGAAGCTGGGAAAAATGGCGCAAACATTGCTCAGATTGTTCCTTGTGTTTGTAGTCTCTTTAAAGAAGAAACACCAAAGTTCTTGTAGAATTAAGTGGAAAAAGATAGATGGGAATACACAACACAAACTTAGAAAAAATATACTTAATTATCATTTAAGAAAAATGGAAACACTAAAACCCACAAATCTCCTTTATCCTTTGGTGTTCTGGTCTGTGCACACTTTTAGATATGATATATTACTGCTGTTGTCATTTAACTTTATTAATTGATCACTGTCATAAAGACATGAGCAGAGTCAGTAACTCTAGAAGCCACCTCATACCTCCTACGATGCTTTCACACTGAGATAAGTGGTTTAGACTTAAAAGGGTGTGGTTAGCAGTCACTGTGCACAGCTAAGACACCGACAGCTTGATTTTGCAACTGCTATTATCTACCCCAAGGTCAGAAAATACTCAGAAAATACGCTCTTTTTGCAGACTGTCATTTTAGAGAAGCAAAGAAATACATCTGTCTGCAGTACTGCTAATCACCCTGTTCTTTCGGACAGCTTCGTGAGCAGAATACAACCCCAAACATGAATGCCTATACTAAAAGTAACTGACTTGGGAGTATTACCTTCTATTTCCCCAGCTGCTTTTTAAATTATCTCTACCTGTCAGAGTGAGATTGTTCTGCCTTACGATAACCCTGCCTTTTCCTCTGAATGCTGGTGCAAAACAGCTGTAACACTTCTGCAGTTAAGCCAAGGAAATAACAGTGATGTCACACAAGCGATCACAAAAAGGGGTCACATCTTTACAGTACTATCGAATGCAGTAAGGTACAAGCCGTGAAGTGAATAGAGTATCTCCTCCCACCACTGCACAAGATCAACTACAGGGAAGGGAATGGCTACACTGTGCATATATCCAAAGAAGCATAGATGCAAGCACTGATTATGGTAAAACACTACATACATTTAAATACAATGGCAGCATGACCTTCAGGATTCCAACAAGCTGAGCACTGATTGCTGTTTGGCCACCTCTGTTTTATCTGGGCACAATGGCTTTGATCATTAATAAAAAGGGCACTGAAAACTTGGCAGACACATAGCAGATAGATGAACACAGGGGAGGAGGAATGCTATAAAAATACAATAACATATTTCAAAGCTATCTGCAGAATAAGAATCCTTTAAATAATTTTGATGTTAATTGCAACATTCCAGGGCCTTGGTAGAAGAAAACCCATTGTAGTTGATAGGTGAGTGGAAACAAAGCTGACAAAGAAAGTCCAATAAATGCAATCACAGGATGACAAATCTTGGCAGGTTCAATTACAGTTGCAAAGTCAGTTGGGAGATGAACTCTGCTAACTGTAATATATCCTTAACAGCCAGTTCTGGCCATATATACCTCTGACCAAACTCCTTTGAGTGACTGACAGGATCCCTGGAGGCTTCAATACCATAGCAAGCTGAGAGTTGCTATCAGAAGGACCAGAGACTAACAAGCCATGTTTTACTGCAAGAGTTTTCGATACAACATGAAAATAAACATAACTAACTCTCAGTGAAATTATTTCAAGTCCCTTGAATGGTCTGTGCAAATAAGCAGTTTGTGTTCACTTCCTCCAGCTCAGGTAAAACTTCACTCAATATTAATTTACACTGCTGCAAACCTATGTGAGTCTAGGTAATTTCAGCAAAATACAAAGCCAGACAAAAGGAGGGGAAAAGAACTGATAGCTCAGTTTCAAGGAACCAGACAGAGGAAGAGGAGAATGAGCTGCCACTACTTATACTGGAACACTGAAGTGTTCCACATAGTACAGGACCAAATGCCAAAGGCTCTAAAACTGGGAGCATTCAGGCATTCCCACATGAAAACTCTCTGTGGCTTCAGCTGCCCAAGTAGAAACTCATTTTTCTGTTATACTGCACCTTGCACCTACATGTATAAATACAGAGAGAGTTATAGCTCTGTCCCTAATTAAAAGGATTTTAATCTCTTTCACTTTCTACTTCTGAATAGACCAGCCACTCTTACTTGATGTGAGAAACCAAGAAGGGGACATATATAGCAAATCGTAGCTTCTCATACTTTACTGCATAATTATCTAAGAATTTAAGTAGTATTTAATCAAAGTATCAAGCTTCCTTGTAGGTTGTTTTTCTTCTTTTTTAATACTCACTAAAAAGAAGTCCTTTCTCAACTTATGGTTGTTGACTTTTACTTTCCTAGTGACTTTAAAAAAAAAATCACCATGATTCTGAAAAGACTTTTGTTCTCTTTCTGGATTCTCCAAAAATATTGTAAAATGACAATGGTATAAAAGCCATACTGTAAAAAATGTAACTACTGTGAATAGGCAAAGTTATTCATTTATATCCCTAGCTTATGAAATGCCTGTATCATGTATCCTTTATCCAACAGCAGTCTCTTTTAGCTTCAATCACAAGAGCTAACAATATGTTATTGATATGATTTCAGGAAACTGTCAGCAGGCAGCTTAACTTTCAGCTCCTCAGCTATGGTGAGTGTATGCACAAAACGTACCTGTACCTCTCCTGCATGAAAGCTGGCAGCGATGCACACATTCCTGTCAGCTGTCACAGCAGAGTAAGAAGAAATGTAAACAGGTCTTCCTTACTAAATGCAGCCTAATTCTCCTTACACAGCGAAAACCTGTTACTGGTTTCACTGGGAATTTTAACTGGCATCAGAAACATGTGTCAGAGCACCAAGGTGCAGCTGATCACTCCCTGCAAGAAGCCGGAGTACTGAGCAGCTGGGCAGGTTAACCAAAGGCACTGTGTCCTCATCTCTCTTGCCTCATGCCTGTCTCCTACCCAGCAGTCAGCCCTCTCCAGCAGTTGGCCTCTCACACTGCTGTGAACAAGTTTCAAGCTCTTGCTTGTACCCTCCAATTATATCCACAGCAGATCAGTAGGAAGGCTGCTGATCAGGAAGGATAGCTGGGCCACCACTAGGCCACTGTCCTGCCGAGGAACATAATGCATTTAACAATGCCTGAAGTTCGATATATCTCAAGCCAGGTCTTCAGAAGCAATAGAAGCCTGACTCCTATCTGCTGGGGTGAAACACAAGACTTACTTGTGCATCTGGCCCTTTGTGCTCTCTTGGGAGGATGGGTGAAGTCAAAATGAGAGAGAGAGATGAAGCTCTTCTGTAAAGATGCAAAACTTTATTTTCAATTGCTTCTGCTAGAAAGAAAATTAAAGTTAGCACACAAATAAGTCCAGTATTTTCCAGGTTTATATTTATGCATAATTATATTTTCTATAGCTAAGAATAGTCACAAATGTCAGAAGCCAGAACAGGTAAGCTGAAAGCATATCCTGCCCCACTCTAGTATACCAGTGGGTTTTAAAACTAGTTTTTGTATTGGTTTAGAAGCGTTAATAACAAAAAAAAAGTATGTTGCCCTATTAGATGTTGGGGTTTGTTGTTCTGGTTTTTTTTTTGGTCTGACAAAGAGAAATAACAGGCTGCTGCAGAACTTAGCATAGGTTTGGTGTTTTTTTCCCCCTCCAAATGATCAGAGAGCGCAACGTACTTTAAGGATGTGCCTCACTTGCTCTTAAAAGGGTAAAACAAAATATTCTTCTAACTATTCTAAGCCTGCCATATAAGTATTATGCTGTTACAGATTTCAAAAGGTTAGCTTCAATGAACCTGACATCAGTATAACCCAAAATAACCCATTCAAGAGAAAAGTAAGAAATAATTGCTGTTTTCTCCCTTTTTTTTTTTTTCCTCAGCTATATTGCTATAATGATTTTGCATAACAGATTGAACAAAGTGCTGTTGTGACAGGTGGTAGAATTCAGCTAGTAAGCACAGAGACAGGGTTCAATTTAGTTTGTGAATCCTTTAATTGTTGTGCAGCTAATTAAAGAAGGTTCTTTACACTCGCAAGTGTTTACCGTTGCTAGTATGCATACATGAAAAATTAAATTGTGCCTTCAAGGGCTGAGAACTATAGAAAAATCATAGCTGATTCTGCAACATGCTTACCAGCTCAAAATAGCTGCTTTTCACAATTGGAATTTGTAAAACTTTTTGCTAAGCAAATATAGAGCTAATTAGAAGTGTTCGTTGGACCAATTAACATTTAAATAAATAAGCCATATTGCACATTTCACAGTCTTTATTTAATGATGCTTCTTAACTCTTTGGAAAGATTCCTTTAAGTACAAATAAGTTGTCATAAAAATGAAAGACAAAAATAACACCGTAACAGTATATTCTATGCTTTTTTCTTTTTGCCTTGAAGTCTTTTCTAAAACTCTCTACCTGTTACTGGGGAAAGGGGGGGATACAGAAATCTGGTTCCTTCTTTCATCTTCTCAAGTTACCTTTCCACTCTTTTGAACGTAAACAGAAAAACATATTTGATTACTATTTAAAGTGTTATGATAGCTCTGTTTGTTTTGCCCAACAGAACAGAATCTGTTTTGGGGAAAAAAAAAAAAAAAAAATCTTACTTTTATCTCATAAAATGGCCACTCCAGCCAAAAAGAAGAGTCCTCTCAGAACTAAGATTGCTCTCAGAGTAATAAAAGCAGAGTTTGAAAGTTGCATATACAAACAGTAAAGTGAAAAGAAAAGAAAAAAAATCTACTGTTAGCATTGCCATACCAAACCAGCGTTGTTATTATACCTAACCCCAGGGCCACAATTGCCCATCCCTTTGGGGTCAAGTGATATTTTGCTTTCAAAACAACTGTCTTTTAATTTAGCAGTCCCTTTCAATCAATAAGGCCCTTCAGTCTGCGTTGAACATAGATTTTCTCTCTCCTTCACCCTCCAGACCTCTACCTAACACAAAGGTTACATTAAAAAACAGAGGGAAGGCTTTTTGCTACTTTTTTCCAAGACACATTACACTACCTTGTAATCACACTAAGAGCTAACATAGAAGGACTCATTGTTGACCTTGGCTGTCAGCACAGAAAACCAAATTAACAAGGACCAATTAACATTTAAATAAATAAGGAATACTAACAAAGAATACTCTGCATACCAAGAGGGTAAAATAAAGGAAAGAGTATAGCATCTCCCTCAATCAGCATGAATGAAATTCTGAAGGACGGACACAATTGGTGCATAGAACAACAGACTGCTCTGTCCTGTCCTAGCAAGGCCTGGATACCCAAAAGGCTGTGGCCATGCATCAAAGCAGGCAATGTTCTCACTCCGGCAAGCCCTAGGGAAAAAGTGGAGAGACACCCCAGTCCTGCATAACATACTTACAGAGGCATAGGTGCTGCCCATGTTTCTGGCCTATGCTCTGCCCCTTCCACATGAGGCAGCTGGTGTTTGTAGGTGCACAGACCTGATGGCTGCACACACATGGCCTTAAGCTCACAGTTCGGCAGCAGGTCAAAACTAGATACCACTGGCACAGAGTCAGTGCGTGCTACCTCTGACTACGTGGGAAAGGTGTGGGGCGTGTTTGAGCTTTTAAGATCCAACACGTTCTGGTTAAAATCAAAGAGAAGAAAAAATGACCAAAGAACATCCAATACCCCAAGAGAAAGGTATTTGGAAAGTCTCTGAGAGTGGGAAATTTGTGTTTTCAAATGTCTGTTCCTGTACATTTAACTGGAGACTCCAACCTGAATTCTTGTGCTAACTAGTTAGTTGCTCAGACTACTAAGCCACAATACTGCTATGAAATTCTCAAAACTTTCATGGTTCAGAGAAACCATGTCTCTACCCAACCTTAATTTCACATACTTCTGTCACAGGTTTTGAGGGGTTTTTTTGGAGTATGGGAAGCACACTGGTACCTGAAACGATAACCTGGTGGGAGCTGTAGGGACTTACTGTGCCATTTAATCAGATGTCACTACACTGGACAGGACAAAGGTAAAGCATTCAGCCACCTTTCATCTCCCCCACCTCTTGCTCTTCCCTCAGGTAAAGCTCTAAAGAGGACTTGCAGTTGGCAAAGCTTCTCTACCATCCTTGGATATCATTATCAAAAAACAACAATTAAATCCCTCACTTACTAATCATCTACAAAGCCTATCTTTTAAAAGGAAACTCCTCCTACACAAAGGTTATGAATTATTCTCAGAAGGTTACAACATGATCTATCATTTTAAGTGTTTGGATCTGGAGTCCTGGTTCAGACCTCTAAGTGACAGCCACCTTTATGAATAGTTAAGAGTTCACAGAGATGATTATCATGTACTATTTAAATATGTATAAAGGACAAAGATAATAACAATACTTTGCACTTTAATAGAAGCTTCTGTCTGAAATTCTCAGAGGAGAGCTGAAGCCCTCACAAACACACACATACAGCTTCTCTGACCTACACAGTTAGCCACTGCTATTATTCTCAAGAATCTGGTAGGCTGATATTGTTACATTTTTCAAAAATTATGTCCTGCTTAATTTACAGAGCAACTGAAGCTTTACCAAATGGGTAACCCAAAATGAATCAGCATTGCACAACGCTGACCGGTGCCTAGTACTGAGGCAGAAAACAGTGTGGGATGTTGCAAGAAGCTTTGCAGATCCTTGATTCCTGTTTTCCTGGTCAAGGAGAATCCTCCTCATGCCCAGGCTGAGACATCTGACTGATCAGCAAACTGTCCATCTGACAGAAAAGAGTCTCCTGCTGCTGCTCAGGAATAACTTTTCTGTAGCCTCAAACACAACTGTAGATTTATTTTTGTCTCAGTATTACAACATACTTAAAAAGAGGACTCTCACTTGCAAGCAATACTTTCTTGTATGAAGAGAGTAATTCTCTACATTTTGTTAGAATTAAAAAGTTTTATCTATTTCTAAATGCTCAACTTTCATTAAGTTAAATTATGTCTTCTGTTCAAGAGACTAGAAGAAAGTGACCCTCTCTGCTATCCTACATAACATAATACAGAATTTTAGCCACATGAAGATTCAGTCATGCTGTTTTATCTTTCACAGAAAATACTAATGGAGCTAATAATTTCAAACAGAGAAGTAAAAAATAGGCACCCCAAATACCAGTATCAATGTAATGCAACTATAAAGTTTGAAATGCTACTGAAAAGATGAAAACTGGACCTGGACAACTTAAGCTTAAGCAAATTGCATTTGTACAGCAGTGAAACCAAATGTCCTCCTATCCTTAAGGCCATATTTACAGTCAACTGATCTTGAAGAATTCTGCCACTGTATTAGGAAAACATGTTTTACTTTCAACATTACTAATATGTGTCTTTTACTATGTAACTTTCTTACAGAACTAAATTTCTTAAGCAAGAATTTTAACAAACAAAAACCACCCAAACGCCACGTATGTCCCGAACTGCACAAGTTTTCACACTTCCTTTTACATTACCAATTTTTCTTCAACATCTTTGAAAGTCTCCTGAATATCAGAGAAGCACAGACAACTTTCAGATCTCTTGCAAAACTTGCAACAAATATAACAAAGTTTTGAGAGAGAGAGAGAGAGAGAGAGAGAAGTGGGTAAGATCTGGTTTAATAGAACTATTTTCAAATACCTGGACTAACTAGCAATGAGCTGGTATCATGAAATCCTCCCTGAACAGAATTTCTCTTTAGACAGTATGCAATAATGTATGGAACTGGACCAGCTTTGTCCACTGGACACTTTGTACTGTAAGATTGTCTGTATTCTCCCCTCTCTCTCAACTCCAAAAGCAGCTTACCATCACTTCTCTATCAGTATTGTAGTCAGTCTGAATCTTTTTTCTTTTCTTCCCCCTCTCCTTTAACTCAGCTTTTTAAATCAGAATGATGAAGTTACTAAAATAAAATTCCAAGCCCCTGGCTGCACTACTGCTAGCATGGATCTCATCCAAAGTCCTACAACTAATAATGAATAACAGGAGACTGAATTCTCTCATCTCAAATAGAACCTTCTAAAGTCAAGTTAAATTCAGCATAACTTTCACAGATACAGAAGATCAGAAAATTGGTTCACAACAACTTATCACAGAGTAACATGTTAGCACAAGTTAACTGATTCACAGTAATTTTTAGTGCACATGCTCCTGGCAAATGTGATGTAAACTTAGTACAGCTTTAAGCAAAAGACATATTTCACTGGTTTCATTAAGGCTAAACTAATACATTGCTTCTTGCATGCTGTGAGGCAGGAACCACTACAGAGACAGATAGAGCAGCTGACAATTGGTAATCTGGGTGTGTGATCAGTACTTATTGCTAGAGTTTGTGGGGCTTTTGCTGGAGTTCAGGAAAATCATATATATTATTTCAAACTGCAATTTGTTTTGCCAGTTCTTTTTGAATGAAACACCTGTGTTAAATTTTTCATGGGAAGCTACAAAACTTTCCCTAGGGCCTGTCCTACCAAATGTGCAACAGGACATGGGCTGAAAAAATAATAAAAATCAAAGCAACCAATCACAAAACCTGATGTGCTCCATGATATGCAGAGACACCATGACTTAAAAAAACAGGAGATAAAAATTTTTAAAAATATACCTGATCGACCCAATCCAAAATCAACTCATTGACAATCTTACCAATAACCTTCATCAACTTTGGTCCCAACCCATGCTGAATCAGTAATAAATATTTATACCCACATATGGATTTCAGGGTGGGACTTGGATCCATAGATACGTGGAACTTACTGATGTAAATGCCAACCACATATACTAGAAAATACTTCATTTACCTTACCCTTTATCTTTCTTTGCAATCTTTAACACAGAACACAAAAAAAATCAAGGTATGTACTTAGACTTAAACCTGTTTTTCCTTGCAAAACTACTTTCAATAAATATTGAAACCAAACAACATTGTATTCTAACATATGACTTACACAACATTTTAAAGAAAAAACCCACTCTTGCAATTTCACTGTAAGTCACACATCATTTAACTACAGCAACACACTATTCTACAGTTTCTCTTTCTTACTCTAACAGATTGGCAAGGTTTTCACCCTTTTCTGTCAAAAAAAAATTCTCTGTAGTAATACTGAGTAGCAATGGAGCATGAAGTTAGGATACAGGGAGAACAAGGAGTCCTACCTTATACACTAGTGCCTGGCTCTATCAGCTTTCATGAATGAAAATAAAAAATAAAATGGAAAAAAAAACATCCCCAGGAGTTTCCAGTTCTTCATGCATTATTTCACTGATAGTGGAATGCTCTCCCATCAGTGGCACTGCTACCATCAACTCAATCCATGTTGGGATACATCAATGCAATAGAATGGAGTTGATTAGAGGACACAGTGACACAAGGTAGAAAAACCAGTTCAAGTAGCCTGGAATTATTTCTAATTGTAATTATTTTCCTAATTTGTTTAGAGACTAAAATGAATATTTAAAAATCTTGCTTTATCTTTCATTTGCTATATACAGCAAGCTAAAACCAGGTTCAGACTGGTGAATCTGCTCTCTCTGTTGTAGGTAAGCATGCACCTCATCACACAGGCGCAGGAAGCAGACACAATGCTAAATACTTTTGCTCAGCTGTAGCCATGTCTACTCAAATCACAAACTACAATAATCAGTAGTAACTGATAAATGAACATAAAACACATTTATTCTATAACTCACTCTTCAGTCAGGTCTGTGTATCCCCTAAATGAAGGGAAAAGACATTGGAAGCCTGGCTCCAGAAGTTTACAATACAAACAACAGAATCTTTGGCAGAAACGTTTATAAACAAAACAAGCATTCTTCCCTTTTGTGAATTGTTAATTTCATGAAAAAAACTACAATCGAAAATGAATACACATTTCTCCTCAAAGGTTCCCAGAAGAATTCCTAAGTGTCATCCAGTCTCAACTTTATCATCATGCCTTCTACTTCCTCTGCAGGATATTCCATGGCAAAGAGTTGACAGTTCCTACGTATCCTGAGTAATGTATTTCCTCTCAGGGACCAGACAACTTTGGGATACCTATGGGCCTCTTTCAAAGGTCAAGAGGTATTAATTCACTTGGAAGACTTCCTCCACAGAAGATAGTTCAAGAAACATGTACAATAAAACACTTTTTAAATAGCCAAGCAGAATGCATACAATGGGTACATTAATATTGCTACTGGATACTTGCTGATTTTCACTCTGCAGCTTTGCATGAAATGTATGAATTTGCCTGAAGTCAAGCCCAGGCTACAATACCTTCTTAAATTAAGACTACAAAATATCAGCACTGCTTGCATGGGATGTCACTAACCAGAAATATATTGGGGGGGGGGGGGGGGGGGGGGGGGNGGGGGGGGAAGGAGGGGCTGTGTTCTGTCGTATTTCATGTTTCTTCAAGTTAGAGCACCAGTGGTCATTGGCACATTATAAACCATCAATTGAAAGAAAATTTCGCCAGCTAAAGAGAGCAAAGTGAATTTTCAAGTAGGAAATAAGTTTGCTTAGAACTCCTGAAACTTCATGCAGACACCAAGTCCTTTTGCATGTGCAAAACAACCAATGAAGAAAATGTAAGTTGTAAACAAATGCTGCTCTAATCTGGTCTGGCACATAATATGACCTTCAGTTTCTGGTTTTAATCTAGACTCTTTTTTATTTTTTGTAAGGACAGGATCTAGCTCAGCTATTTGCAGTCATTCTAGCATCTCAATTAGGTATATGTCTTCAAAGAGCATGAAATCCTCCCAAGATCCCTATGCCTTTTCTATGAGAGGGAGACATAGATAACCTAACTTTTAGACATCATTATCTAATCTTGTGCATAAAAAGTAGTGTTCTATAATCCAAATTATACTGAGTGAATCACTAAAGGGCAGCTGCCATTTCTGCTGCTTTGTCATGAGCACTTTTTCCAAAATCACATTTTACAGGAATCAAGACCATATTGTTTCATTTTCTAAAGACATTAATTAATGGACTGCACATGGAAGCAAGGTGTGGAATATTGTGCATTATTCTGTTGGCATGTACATAATTTTAGTTGACATAATGTTGACATCATTGGTTTAAAAACGCATTAAGCGATAAATATAACATATTCTGTGCAGAATTCCTTTTTTTTTTTTTTTTTGGAAGGGTGGGAAATGGAGAGGAAGTTTCTCATGTCTAAGCACTAATACTGCAGTGGGGTCCTAGCTTGTCTTAATAAGATGCATGTGCTAGGTACACTTCTGGACTTGAAGACATTTTTGAGAACCTAGCTTTGTCACAGACTGTCAGAGCGGAAGAGATCGAAATTCAGCCACGTTTGTAGTGAATCATTGCTTTCAAAATCCTCATTAATGGTGTAATTTCCTTCCTTATGGATCCTAGGTAGAAAGGGAACTATTTAAGCTTTCAGTTCAACTCCTGTGTTTGGGCAGACTTCTATTCCCTTTCTCTTCCTTCTTCCTTCCCATACCTAACCAATCAAATAGATGTCCTTTCCTGTTTCCCAGACTAAGTGCATCTCTGTTTCCAAAGAAAATAAAAGATACTAAATACAAGGAGGTGCTAGTTTACCTCAGTAACGTAAGCCCATGAATTTTTTTCCATCAGGCCAGACCAGTAGGAACTGAGAAGCTGAGAAATAGCAGCTACACCTTTGAAAATCTGAGCATCTCTTTATCATTCCCAACAATGTAATGTCCAAGCACCAATTCTAATGTTCTAGATATGAAGCTATGCACCCTTCATGACTCAAAGCTATGGCATTTTTTTTAGCTGTCTATTGACCTGTTTATTATTATCTGTTTATTGAGCTGTTTTCCATGAATCTGTCTAATCCCTTTCTGAGCCTGCTGATGCTGTCGGTCTCTACAAAGTCCCTTGGCAGCAAGTTCCAGAAGTTCACTACTCACTGTGTCAGGAATTTTGTCCATTTTGAAATGATGTCCTGCTACTTCCACTGGGTCTTCTAGTTATGAATTTATAAGATTGGGGGGGGGGGGGGGAAGGGGAAGTGATG
>WBNM01034922.1:40435-57766 GCA_013399055.1 Ramphastos sulfuratus | reverse complement strand
ATGAGGGCTGCAGAAATTATTTTGATGAAATTTTGTGTTTGTAGTTATGTGTTTTTTTCCCAGTGAAAACTGAAAATGTCAAAAACAACCTACAACACAATGTAAGATCCCAACACGATAGCATGAGATGTGTTGAGAACCCTTCACTAATACATTTTCTGACAGTCTACTGAATTCTATAACCTAGTTCTTGATGTTGAAAAGACTGTCCACTTTACAATGTCAAAGGCCTCTTGCAGAAGCTAATAATCAACACTTGTGCCCTGAATCAGACCATTTGAGGACTGATAGTTTTGTCACAACAGAAGTGGTGCATCTAGAATTACTGATATTTATTCAAGTGCAGGAAAAAAACTCAAACATTATTTCTTTTAGTCAAAATGGTATGAAAGAGAGGAAAACATCACAATAAAGTCCTCACTACAGGTTGTGCTTTTTTGTAGAAATATCCACCCAAATCTGGGTCTACACAGACCTTCTATCCAAAGCCAATTTAACGGAGCCCAAGGAAAATACTTCCCCATCTGGCAGAGACTGTTGTTCTAAGCAGCATCCAGATGATTCACTCCACCCTCACCCTCCAAAACCAGAACCACTATAAAAAATAGCCATTCTCTTAACTTAGCTTAAAAAAAAAAATATCTCCCGACCATGGTTGAAGCCAAATGGCCCTTCAGGCTACTACTGAAGAATCAATTACATTAGCTGTAAGCCTAAGAGAGTCCTGGGGACAATCAGTCAGAGCCATAATAGCTGTGAGGGAATTGTTAAGCAAATTGAGGGATTCTTTAGGTAATTGGGATTGGACAACCAGGTCATACTTAATTTGAAGCATCCATTCCATACAAGTGCTTCAGAGGTATAGTAGGAACTACAGACAGTAAAGTCTAATTGTGCTGCTACTAACCCAGTGCTTTTAAAGGGACACCCCCCCATTTTTCTACAGAATATTTAATATGATCGGGCTCACTTTCAGTAAAGCAGAATTTCAGCACCTACTGCAGGGTCAGATTGGGCAGCTGAGAGCCAAGGCTTCACAGCCTTCTGGGTGAACCTGTAGTTCTTATCCACAGCCAGAGTCAGGGAGAGTAAATGCCTAGGGTTTTCTATCAAAACTGAGGAGAAAAAAAAATGGACAATTCATTGCTTTCTTTAAGACAGTCCAAAGATAGTAAGGAGGTACCTCTTTCTTCTTCTGTTGTTGACTGCACATTTAGCACGCTAAATGTACTCTTAACTGCAAATTCTGGTCTCCCAAAGAAACTGCAAAAATTCTCAACTTCTGCTTCAAGCTCTGAAGTGAGGTCCAGGGGCAACAAACTTTAGAGGGAAGAAAATCATCAGTTCTGGGAGGTCACTGAGGGATCTCAGATCAAATCAGATTCTCTGTTCCAAAACTTGACAAGCTCCCAATTTGCTTTATTCAGTGAAAGAACTTTCAGCAAAAAACACGTATATCCAAAGTGCATCTTCATGTCCAGCCTGCTTTTGGAGAAACCTGTTGCAAGAAGCTACAGCTAGCATTTGTTGGTTTCTTCAGAGAGCAGCAGGTCATTTGGGTTGACAGAACAGGGACTGCAATCGCAAAAGAAACCAATTCGTTGTTGGACTGCCCTGAAGTTTCACAAGGTAGACAAAACGTGCCAGCAAAGAAGGCCCTAAGAGTGCCAACACCAAAGCTGACAAATCCATCCTCTTGTCTCCCTTCCTTCAGATTCTTTTCTGGAACTAATTTGAGAAAAAACCCTAATTCTGGGTCTTCTGGCAAAGACTACCTAAAATAATTGCCCAGAATGGAAGATTCTGCTAGTGCCACATATCTTTGGCAAGGCAAGAGAAAAACTGGGAAGAGAGGGATAAAGAACAGAACCTGGATGACTGAAGGGTGCCAAGGCAAGAGCTTTGTGCCAGTTGCCATTCTGCTTGAAATCTGCCCAGTGGTCTCTACTCCTAGCAAGCTGGCCATAGCTTACAAGAGTTGGCTAGAGCAGACACTGGCAGCACAGCTGATGACAGCAAAAACTGAGTAGCAGAAGGGCCAATAGCCCATTGGTAGAGGTCAGGAATTTCTGATCATGCACACTTCTGCCATTACAGAGCTCTCACTGAGTACAAATCCAGCCTATTTCATGCTCCTGTTTTAAAGGATGTTTTAACTGCTTATCAAATCAGTTAGCATTTTTCTAGCCTTGACAGAACAAGACCCAATCACAGACACCAGATGCAATTCTACCTCTAATGTTTAGAGTTGTGCCATGATCCATTCAGCCAGGCTACAGCTTTCTAAAGTCATCCATCAGAATGCCAGCAGCCACCCAACAACAGCAGCTTCTAAAGAAGTAAACTATGTAAAACAAAAGGTACATTTCCTGGTTCTGGAACATACTACCTTAACTGAAAGGAGTCTTTCCACTTCACGCACTACACTAACACCAATTTAGGTGAGTGAGCAGACAAACAGTCTCCCATGAGACTACTTGAACAGGCTATAGCATAACAGCTCAATTGCCTGGACAACATCAGAAGTCAAAGCCTGGGGAGCACTTGAAGAGCAAAGCAAATAGCCCATCTACAAAAATAATCATAATCAAAAACAGTCATCCACAAAATTCTTGCCAATCAGTACTTTGAAAAATGAGCCATCATTTTTTGTGGAGATAACGGATGGGAATTCAAACTATGTCATAACTACAAGGAAAAAGACATCCATTGCTTTGGACTTCAGGGATCGCTGAGAGCACAGAACCTGGACCTAGTGCATTGCAGCATAGATATGATCATGGCTAGATAGTGGCTTTCTTTTGATCAGAATGCTGCAAAGAAATCTATTTTGTGTGTAGGAAGAAAATCTAGATGAAAAAATTATGCCAGTAGCATCTTTTAAGACCTTACTTGGTGCAGCCTGGGGGAAACTTCAGGAACAGTGAAGACAGGCAAACAAGTACCCACAAGTAGAACAAAACATTTACAAGATAAGTGATAATGATCTAGCCTCTTACAAGTCCCAGATCAACACAGGAAGCAATATGATACTGTTCAGAGGTGCTTTGCTAACAGAAGCACACTCAGCAACAAAATAATTGGAAAAAATAATAAAGTTATTAATATAATTTTGTTTGTTTACCACAAAGTATGCTTTTGTGACATTTACTAAATAATTATGAAGTAGCAGACATTTTGAAGTCCCACACACTATACTTGCTTTCTAGTGCTGCATCCTCACTGTCATCAGTCAGGGCATTAAGAAAACAAAAAGAGTGTATGTAGTAGTTGTGCTCAATGGATCCTACTTACAAAAAACTACAGGAAAGCTGCAGAGTAGATTGTAAATATTATAAACATCAGGTACTTCGTTAGTAATAAAAAAACCTTCAGGTTCTTCTGCTGGAGAGAACTGCAATGGAGACTATCTGTGCACAATGGAACACTTCACATCTGTGCAATCTTTATACAGGCAGATGAACTGAAGACAAAATTCCACGTTCTTTGTTCATGACAGCAGCTCTGACTTAATGCATGCTGTGTCTTGTATTTTATGAACACTAATTTACTTTAGAATATATATACTCAAAAACTGGAGCGTCACCTGAGAGAAGCTTAGACATTACAGACCACAAAAACACCAGCTTCATTCAGTCACAACCAATGATATCAGGATCCACGTGGAGTCAATTGGTTTAGATACGGGGACATGCCCACTGCTTCCATCATGCTCCATTTCTGATACTAGCAGACTACCATAATACAGTACTGTACTTTAGGGTCAGATTGCAGCGGCTCTCCATGTCTGGACACAGTGGCCAAGAGGGAGATTCGCCCTGACACCCAAGAATAACTCCATCACCCTGGGAGACAACATTTCAAGTTGTGCTTCCAGTTACAATTATTTGGTAATGAACAGTTCCCACTTTAGCTTAATTTAAAATGCTTCTGAGCTGGAGAGATGAATGACTGGAATTACTTGGGAAGAGCTGGAGTGGTGGGGGAAGGACATAAAAGAGCTTCTATTCTTTTAATTCTTATAGTTGGAGAAAACATTAAGAAAATATTGCCAATTAATTTCCCTCACAGTGGTAACTGTTGTAATTGTAACCTGTAACCAGTTATAACCATTATGTTGCTTGGTTCATACTAACTGCTCTCCATTGTGACCAAAATACATTCTAACTTATGGTATAAGAACGAGAGGAGAAACAGAGCTGACCACACACCATTGCTCTTCCTACACAATGTTCTCTTACGTCTTATGAGGCATAACTGCCAAGCAACATTTGGGCCTCAGTGCTGGGCCACCTGTCAGATACATTCATTCAGGGTTACAGCTAGGCACTCAGTGAGAAGGAGGAATCAAAAAAAAAAAATTGAAAGTAAATTCCATTTGAAATAAAACAGCACCAGAGAGAAGTGATCATAAGGATCTTGTATTAGCCTGTTGCCCTCTCATGTAGATTTTCTTCTTTTCATTTCCACAGGACACAACACTATGACTTAAGAGCTAGGCACTAGACAAAAATCAAAAGCAGAAGCTTCAACTGCTTGTCCAGATCTGAGGTCAGGGTTTGGCAGTGCCCTGCACACACTGTGCACAAAGGCCCTCTAATGCACTGTTACGAATGCAGCTGCTCTACTTGTGCAGCTTCCACACTGCCCTCCGCTACTGAATAATCCAGAATCACAAAGGTAAAATGTCTTCAGATTAATGCTAGTACTGAAATTTCACAGCCCCAAACAAATTTCCATTGCTGCCTCTTCCCCAGAATTATACTGATATTCCATCTCATGATACTTTATTACTTCAGTAATGAAAAGCATGGTGAAATCTCTGAAGTCATGTCTGAACCCTAGTTCAGCTATGCTGGACAGAAAGAATGTCTGGCTTCATGTTGTCTTTTCATCACTTTCATTTATCCATTTTACCAGCTTTCAAGAAGATGGCTGTCTTTACCTTCCTCTGAATGAGAGAGATTATTCGAGAACAGGAAATAAAACCGACCAGCAAGAAAGGAGCAGCTGCTATAACCAAACTGATGATGACAGTGCAACCATCAAAGAGAACTAAGAGATTTCTATTACCTGCTATCTAGCCATCGTCTCAGATATTCAGTATGTTTTAAGTGCACAAGCTTAATTTGTTCTTGCACACATCATGAAAGCAAATCTGAGCAAAGACCACTACGCAGATGAATCTTCGAGTGCAATCAAATAGTTGATCTACCAAAAATGTGCTAAGCCATAAAACTAGTACAGTCAATTTAATCTAAAAAGATATGTAAGATTCTTTTCCCACAGACTCTAAATCTTAAAAATAGTCTTAATGCATATGAGAAATCCAATGGTGTTTACAAGACAAATGGTTTGCAGCATTGGGCAATAAAGGCTGAGATTCTCTTTGCAAACAGATAAATATTTGCACATTGGAACTGTGTGACCATCTACCCAAATATTATCTGTGTGCATGTAGAATAGAGCACATTTTGCCAGTTGCTTTATTTTGCCAGTTGCTGAAACCATAATATCTGTTTCCTTTTGTTTTTTTCTAAGCTCTACTGGTCTGTAAGAGCAAAAATCAGTCTGTACTGATATTGAGGATACAGAAGCGATGCACGGGGACTTCATACTTCTGAACACTTATGCAGCACTTTATATATTCAGCGTTGTACAAACATTAACAAATTAATCCTCATGGCAACTGGTAGGGTACCTAAGTATTATTTTCCAAAACAAGGCCAAATCTGTTGTTCACATATACATTCACTGACTTCAGGAATGGGTTTAGACCTAGATGTCAGGCAATGGCACTAAAGGACATAAGTACATGCCAGAAGTACTGTCTAAAACTCTTGATTATATTCAGAATATCTTATCTCACTCTTTCTCTCTTGCATAGATTTGCTTTCACTCTAATTCCTATTATCCCATGAATGCTAGGCTGTTTTTATCAAACTCCCATAAATACTAACATGACTTACCCAGGGAAATACCATCATTTCATGCTGGCAAAATAACATTTATTTTAAGGAGTATGAAAGAATGAGGAAGCCCACCAAAACAAGTGGGTAGCTTACTTATACTGACAAATCAAAACCAAACAGTAGTACTATAGATCACATTTACTCTACTTATAAAGGTTAAAAGTGCAGAACTTACAGAGCTGCAATGATGTATGTGAGTTACAGTATCAGTTAAGAGGGTTTTATAATGTTTTTAACATGTAAGTATCAAATGCTACAAGCATTCATTTAGGCTTCAAAGAAAAGTCTGAAATTAATAACCATGAACAGTGCAGATAACAACAGAGTGACTGCATCTGGACATGCTAGTGGTGCTCATAAAGTCTGCTGGTAGTTTCAGGACTCAGACTAAAATATTGGTAAGTTTACTTTACACATCTTCCAAAAAGCAATGTCAAAAATCACACTAACTTCATTGACACAAACTGGTTGCACTGGTATATGCTCAGAATACAGGGGATGCCTGTTAACAGGTAATATTTGAATTATAGGAAGGACAGAGAGAGAAGTCACTCAAACCTAAAAAGGATGCAACACTTTCCATGAAACTATCTTGAAGAGAGAACAAGAAGCTAGGTAACGAGCACAAGTGCTGAGGTTTAAGTCAGGAAGGCAGCTAAAGCTGGGGTTAGTGACTCACAAGCTCCATGTGGTCCTGAAGAGGGCTGTGCTTACACAGCAGCTGGTAGGGTTTATCCGTTCAACTTTCTCCAGCCCTGGAAAACAGTCTGGCAGCCTTCTAGCTCTCCTTGTTCTCAGATGTACCTTTTTCTTCTTTTATGATCAGCAGTCCCAGGAGAGACTTCAGAGAAAATGTTGGCCTCAAGTAGTCAAAATACTCAAGAGTTAAGTCTGGCATTTTTAGAATACCTTCGGGTTGTCTGGTAAATCAAGTATCCCACATTCACCCATCTCTAATGATGATTATTATGCACCAACAGCTGTCTACAGTTCAATGGATGAGGATCTAATTGATCTCATTACCTCCCCCCATATAAAGTGAGAGCATTTCTGCTCTGTGGGTCCGGGGATCCTATGTTGACTGAGGGCCTTGTGCTAAAGACCTGGAAACAGACAATTTGATAGTGTTATTACTTTGTTTTCAGCCTGTCAAAATCCACAGAAACAAACATCCTGTAATATACTGTATAATATATTACAATGTTGCTTTTGTCTTACCAGTTTAATACTGAATAGCTCTGATAGCATTCATATGAATATTAATTTTGTAATAAAAAGCAAGAGACTGGTATATTAGTTATGTGTTCTTTTGTTATGCTTAGTCTTTAATTATTATTATTAATGCTATTATGTCCAATTTCCCCTCACCTCGTTCACCCTCACAGTCTCCGCTGCGGTGCCCTGTCTCAGGCAGCTTGCTCCTTCTGGAGCCAACAACAATGTTACTCAATTAACCCTCTGGCAGGGTATGCTACAGTATATAAACGGTGTTGCTTCCCCTCCTGCAAGTCTCTGAACATCCTTTCTGTCCTGCTCCCTATGATATAGCCAAGGACCCAAAGCACTTCCTCCAGCTTTTGTTGCCTGCCCAGCACAGTTGGCCCTGACTACAGTTTGCCATGTAGAAGGAAGGTAGAGCCAAAATGCTTATGCTTGGGCGTCCGCATGAGATGAATCTGTATTTCAGATTGTAAAAGTTACATTTCTGAAAAAGAAAAGCCATTTACAGAAAGAAAAGCCCTCAGTCCATTTCTTTTGGGTGGGTGTAAATTCTCTGTCTTTAATAAAGTTATACCTGATTTATAGCTGTATGAGAGGAGATTCTGGCCCATAATATAATATAAAATGCTCAGCTTTCTGCAGTTTGCTTATCCATTAAGATTACTCCAGTGTAACTGTGGAAAAGATGCAAAGAAAAATATCTATTACTCTGCAGCTACCCAACTGCCAACTCTCTCTTGTTTTTAAAAGAATATCACTGTTCATTTGCTAGTCTACAGCAGATATATTTTTAACATAAAAACACTATATTTAATTGGTTATGGATCTCATTTCTTTTAGCACTACTGGAAATCACACAAAAACACATTAGTACAGAGCAATTAGTGCAATGGCAGTAAACAACTAAGGCACTATTAAGCTGTGGGTGATTAAATAGTATTACTTCTTTATTTTTTATGATATTAGACTTAGAGAAGATTTTAAACATATATTCCCGTTAATATTAATAAATTATATGAAGAGCATGTGTCTAACTTTCTTAAAACCATTTTTGTCAGGGCACTTCAGTTTATAAGTAAGATTTTCTTTTAATGGAAGAGCTGTCTCTTTGTACAGTGTATCACACTCTTTCTTATCTCACGACACTGGGACATTTATACAGTAATATTATTTAATGGGAGTTATGAAATCACACACTGTTCCTTCAGAAAATAATACTCATATCTCTACCACCAAGGAACAAAGAGCTACCAAACTCCCAAAATAATATGCAATTATTTATATCCGTGCAAGGAACAAACCCAGTACTATTTGACAAATTTACTACAATGGGCTGTAACAAACACTGTGATAAGTTAGTTTGAATGGCAGTAACCTTCAGGCAACATAAAAGACGAGAATCTGACCCAAGGACAGAACCCTTGTGGTATACCTTTTTCATCTGCCTAGCCCTCACAATCTCTCCGGACTCTGTACTTGTTTATAGATCATCCTCATGGTCTGGCACATCTTTTCCTCGGCATCTGATTAAGTTAACAATGTGCTGCTATTTGCATGCAGATTTGCCAGGCCTTTCTCTACAGCTGCTCCCAAAGACTTGGTCTTTCTCTGTAATGTGATAGCACAGCAGTCAGTAAATGCAATCTTTGTCAAATCCAGGTGTGCTCTTGATTTGGTTCTCATTCGTTCCAAGCAATTTTTCTTTCTGTAGCATTTATAAGGCTCTATTATAGTATAGCCACATCTGGAGCTAAAATTCTTCTATTAATTATATACTTTTACCACTATAAAGACAAATCCAGACAGCTACTAACATTTTTGTTGTTATTTCCTTTTTGAGAGCCTGTATTTTATTTCTGTGGAAACTGAATTTTTAAAGCAGAATTCCTGAATTTTACTTCCATAAAAACAGTAATGCAAGCATGAAGTCTAAATATTTAGTATCTGTAATCTAAAATCACAGTATCAATAGCAATATAAAGAATTTGGCTTTTTTTTTTTTTAACCTTTCATACTTTGCATGCAAATAGGGTATTATAATAAGGTATTTGTCCTGTTAGAAGACTTACAATCTACTTGGGGAAGAAAGAAAGAGATTCAACAAATCCCCAAAACTTGGTTCCCTAGTGGATACTGGTTTGCATCACAGAATCACCAAACAATTTGTTCCCTCCATAGTCAAAAAGCAGAACCAAATTTGATCAGCATGGTGACTTAAATGCTGTATTTTCTTTGTGCAATGAGGGTAATTTTTCAAGATCAGGTTTGAAGTAGATTAGTGCAGAAATATGAGCTTAGCCTTCACTCTTATCATCTGAGTATGGATAAAGGATGTATTCACCCAAGAGCAACACAAGAAAAAAATCTCCTCTCTTTTTTTCACGTATGAGAGTATAGAGATCATCACAACAAAGTAATAAATGGAGAATAGCAAACAGGTCTGACAAGTAAATATTTGCTGCATAAATCTATATTTAAGAGGAAATACTAGAAATTTTATTTCTTAATCTAATTTATGATCCAAACAATAGGCTTCTTTGCTAGGTAAATACCTGTGCATGAGAAGAGGTCAGTATGCTTTTAAATTACAAGAGCACTACAAAGAAATGCCAATCCCCTCGAATGGGGAATGAATTCCATCTGCCCAAATCATTGCTAAGTGGTCTCCTCTAACTTCTGGTCAAGTAAAGTTAACATGGATACAGTGGCTGAGATCTTGCCTATAGTATTATGAACTCTTTCAAAATGGAGTCTAAATGGCAAAAGATTTCTGAACTATTTTTCTTTAATAAAATTATGAATAAAAATATCAAACTAGCTGCAACCATGGGAAAGAAAATATAGCTTTATTCATCCTCATGGCAGACTTTTTAAACTACTCTATCGGGGAAAAAAGCTTTTATTCATTTAAAGGACATTTTAACTTCCTAAATCATTTATTTCAGATGATTAGTTTGGCCTTGGACAGACACACATCTTTGCATACACACAGAGGCACGTGTGTATGCATGTACACACACACACACATTTATATATATACACACATGTAAAACAGTAAAAAAAAAAAAATCAGTAGACAGAAGCTGTGTAACCACATTACATCACAGGTTATGATGGAAATAAATAAAAGAAAATCTCTTGTTTCTATAGCAGGGTATTTTAGTGGTGATGGTTTGACTTTTGGCCCACACACATATGCCAATGGCACGGCTAACTCTAGGGACTAACAAAAAAGAATGTGTGTTCACAGCTGTACAGTACACCAATACAGATTACATGTTTTCAGTGTTGCGGCCACAACAGAATGCTAATTAACATACTGGAGTGATGAGAACGGCTGTAAGGGCCTTATTGTTCCATTATTTCATGCAGCCCAGCTGCCTTTGTTTATGTCACTTATCCTCTCGTGCCACAGGTTTTTACTCCAAAAATACTATCCCAATACAACGTTAATATTTAAAAAACAAAGAGGTGGCAGATTGTCATTTTTGTGTCAGTCTCAAACTGCAGAACTGTTAAGCTGTTCTGGTTCGGTATTTAGAAATAATTTAACAGCCATATTCAGACACTGCCTGCATTCTAACATAATGGCTGAATACTTGAACCAAGCAAATGCATAACTATCCTGACATCACTTATGAGATTTAGATTGGTCAGTTAATGGAAGTCTTTACCAGAATCAATACCATAACAGCTTCTTGAAATGAACGTGATTTTTTACACAGAGTGCTGTGAACAATAAGTACAGAAATATCCTACCTTTGTATACAGCACAAAGGAACTGGGATTTGAAATTAAGAAGCAATTACAGTTTTTTGCAAAGTAATGTTACAGTTGATTATTAGAAATAAACACATACAAAATAAGCACCTTTTAATAAATAGCTGGAGAATATTAAAATTCCACAATCCTATTATTCCTTTTTTTCCTACTTTTTAACAGCCATTTTATCTGCTAGCTTGGTTATCATGTTGCTGTTAAGGATTAATATTGATGATTGTTGCCAACAATGGTTAAATATTGCAGAAAAACACTTTTTGTGAAAGAGATGTAGCCTTATCTGACTGTAAGTAATATTAGTTATGCCTGCTGCTTTGACTTCTTTGATTGATTTATGAGAAAAAGTGATGTTAAATACCCTTATTATTCTTATTTGTATTACAGTAGTGCCCAAATGTCTTAGCTCCTATTGGCCAGATTCAGATCCAGGACCCTGCCCTATGGCTACAGAGACAATAACTTCCTAGGACAAAAGAAGACCCTCATGACTGTCCACCGAACCTCATAACTCTCAGCTCTAACCCCCAAAATATTTATGTTTTTCAACAGAGGAATCCACAAATATGGCTCCATTGACTGCTGTGAAACCACACATACCAGGTTAAGTTTACCCACAGACTTAAAGAAATTAGCAAGGTTTTATTTAATGAGTAGCAACAAACATGCAACTTAATGTGGGAAAATATAAAACAAGTTAAAAAAAAAAAAGAAAGTCCAAAGAAAACCAGGTCCCTGCTGGTAGGAAGTTCAGTGTACAGCTACCTGGTTACACACAGGTTTCCAAACAATTTATTCCATCAGTTGTCTATCAGTTGTCTATAATTGCTGTCAGAGCCTGAGCTTGGCTAGAACCTGAAGTGTTAATGGTGGATTTTTTCCTTAAATTAAAAAAAAAAAAAAAAAAAATCTAATTCCAGTTTCTTAAGTTTAGCTTTACCACCAAAGGGTGAGAGCGCTAACAACATACCTGCCACCTCAGACCTGCTCAGTGAACAGAAAATCAGAAAGGGTAAGTCCTCCCAAAAATGTCATCTCCCTAATCAAAGACATACTGTTGTTAATCAGGAAGCACACCAAAATCCTGAAAACATCCAATTGAATGAACAAGCCCTAGTTGCTTTTTAATGACTTTAACTGGTAATCTCAGATAAATGTGGAACTGCTTGAAGTGTCTCTTATGTAAGGCAGTAATGAGAGGATTTAATGTTTTCTACAGCCTACACAGCTTATAATGGTGAACATGCCACAGGTGTGGTACAGTCTAAAATACAGTAGTTTCTCAGCTGTGACCATCCCTACTGTGGATATAGATTTTTTTTTTTTTTTTTTTTTTTAAACTGGATCCAGGAGCTAACTAAATTACCCAGCTGCTCTGTGTTTAAGCCCCTAGGTAGTTTATATACAAATAATAATAAAGTTTCTATAATAACAACCAAGTCTATTACTGTGCTTCTCCCTCAAACTAAAAGCAGGCCACTTTTACTTCAGCTATGCTCATGCACTACATCATGGGATTTGTCCCTTCCTAAAACTGTAAAACTCTAAGAAAAATATAAAAAGATACACGTGCTTAATTAATAGAGTTTTGTTTTGTTTTGCAATAGGATGATCTGCTATTTTATGATACGGGTACACAATATCGTAAGCCTATCAGTTGGGAATGCATTGGAAAGTTGGCTTTTTACTCATGCTTTTTTTTTTTCCACAACAAAGCAACACCTAATCACAGTGCAAAATGAAGTACTGACAATGGCCTCTTAATAAATTTTGCCTGCTACAATTGTAGGTACTAAAAAACTTCCCTCTAGATAATCCACTCATGCATTTATTTTTAAAAAGGCATTTAATTCTGACATCAATTAAATAAAATTGTTTACAGTATGTAGTAGGTGTGTTGTTGGAACTGTGATAGTCTATTCTAAGAATGACAAGTGTTATACAGAGATGTAATAGCTTTTACCAGACCACCCAATGTAGTTGTGTGGGGAAATAACAACCAAACAACAACAAACAACATTTTGGGGGCAGAAAAAGTACTCATTTGCTCCAAAATTTGCTTTTTTTTTTTCCCCAAAGAGGGCTTTGATGGTTTACTACAAAATCTGTCTTTCTAAAAACACGTTATAAAAATAATTGTAAAATTAACACTTTTAAAAAAACAAACCCAACAAAACTCTAGGACTTATGCTGTGACTTCCTTGGCTAAAAACATGGCAGATTTTTTCCCATCTTCATTGCTTCATAACTTTCAGTGAATTACTTCATTCAATCTAAGTTTATGAAAGCCCATTGATATTAACTTCTTGTAGCTTAGGCTGATAAAAGTAACAGCAACGACTCACTAAAACACTAATAAACTGATTACAAGGTCACATAAATGGATATTCTTATAGCTGCTGGGCATAGTGCATAAGTGACTTCAGGTGCAAACCATAAAATATTGCAGTGTGTATACAAGCACAAGCAAATAATAGAGTTGTCCTGTTTCAAAAAATATATATACTCTGTATTTAATTAAGTGTTTAACTTAAAGTTACTCCCACCTAATTGTACATTTTAAATTGCTTTTACAGCTGCTTTTACCAAAGTCTAGGAATTTTGTAACAGCAGCTCCAACTCTGCAAGAAAACCTCGTCAGTTTACATAGGAGCTGCAAGACTCTCCTATGTTATTTATCTACATCACGTACAGCATCCTCACTCTACAAACACAGACATTTTCAAAATAATCCTCCAAAAAGGGTACTTCTGTTCTCATAGTCACTCCCAGACAATCCTCAGTAAGAAAAAGATTTAGCTTGAAAATCCTCACTTGCAGACAAACCAGTCCAGGCACTATATAGCTGTCACAAGGCTGACAGCTTATTGTATGGAGGAGATCATACCTTCCCACAGAAAATCCCATGGGAAAGGCTGGGAATGAAAGAAATCCTGATGTGATCCATCCAACTGAGCAGAGCAGCATTTGTGTTCTGCTGAAAGGACTAACCTGGCAGCCCCATCCAGCCTGTCATACTGAACTCCGCCCCAGGCTTCTTCTCCAAAACATCTCCACCAAGAACCCCACACCTTGCTCACCCACAAGTCTCCCATGTGCCCCTGCTCTGTGCCATCACATGCTAGACAGAATTGACAGTTTGCTCTAGGATGAGCTAGCCACTTCAGTTGTATGTGTGGCCATGGAGCAGGAAACTGTCTGTGACGTGGCTCAGAGGAGTCTCACTGGAAAGCGCACTTTCCGTCAGCCTAGCATGATGGCCCTCTCCTCACCAGCAAAATTCATAGCTGCTCCCCAAGGAAAACAGCAAGTCAAGGACATCTGCACAGGGGCTCTGTGCCTCCACACAAACTCTAATCCAATTACAGCCATGCTTGCATGCAACCTTAAGAAGCTCCAAGAAAAAGATGGCTTAAGGCTTGAGTTGCATTCTTTTTTCCTGGTCTTTGTGGAACAGAAGTTGATGATTTGCAGCTTCCTATAGTTCCCAACCAGCCCATCCCTACCTGCCAGCCTCCACTCCTTCACTTCACAGTGCTCCGTCATCAAGGAGTTCTTCAGATGCTTGCCAGAGATCTGCTTTGTTCTGCATCCAATTCCAAGTGGCTGTATATAAGAAGAATTTTATTCCCATGCCTGTGCTTTCTGCCTGGGAAGTTGAACCCTTTCTGCCATTATCCTTATATATTGTCCTCAGACCTTCCACAGTAGTGCAGAAAAAAAGAAACCTCCTACAGAAGCTGCATCCTTCATCTGCAAGAAGAAGCTTCTCCACATCAGGATTCCCCTCATCTGAGGAAAAAAACTATTGTGTTTCAGTTCCCTAGAGCAAAAAACAGGATTTCCAGACCTAAAAATTATGTCATACAGAGCACAAGGCATTCCCTTGGCCTTAGAAAATCCCAAGGCCTAGGGAATCTTGAGGCTGGATTCTGTAGCTGAGGAAGCACTATTTTGACCAGGCTCACCATCCCCTATATATGCCCTTTGTTAGACACTTGCTTTCTACACTGAACCACAGGAAATATGATGGCTGTATCTTTTCTTTATGTTCTGCTGAAGTTGTTGGGTTTTTTTCTTAAGTTCCAGTGAAATGAGGAGTTGAAGAGAACCTAAAGTTCTACAGAAGTCCAGTGATTTTGGCACAAACTCAGGAATACCGCATTGCTGAATTGACACAGCTGCAGTTCAGCCATTGATGTCCAAAGCCACATTCCCTCTAGCCAACTGAGTTTTTTCCAGTGCTCACAGCACACCCAAAGCATGCACTATTAATCAACTAATGTAAACCGTGTTATGCCTTATTATATTACAGACACTGGATTTCTGTGTTTGACGGTATGATCTTGATGCTTCAGAGGCATATTTTTAAAGAAAAAACTGCTCCACTTGGGGTGGCCCTGCAAATTGCCAGGCACAAAACGGGCATCAGCCTTTTAAAGCAACTGGCATTACCATTACATTGTCATTTGATGTATATGAAGTTACACTTTCAAAGATATGACTGAGTGCTCAAAAGTCATTGTTTGAAAAACAACAAAATAATAAGAAATAATAATTATAGCAATAATTGCTTAGTATTTGTATGATAAAAGTGCTGAAAAGACATTAACTAATTAGTGCTCACAACACCCACGTGAGGCAGAAAGTATAATTATCCACATGCTACAGATGGAAAACTGACAATGTGGAGTTACCTGCCTTCCTGAGACATGCATGAGGGGATAATCACCTAATGCAAATTCATCAAAATACCTGTGGGGAAAGCACCAGTACAACGGTCACACAGGTTCAGTTTCCTCCCCATGAGCTCTGATGCAGTGAGCATCACAGAGAGAAGCAGTGTGGAGAGGTGTGGGACACCCATCCAGAAAGTGTACAGAGAACAGAGACAGACAGCTGCACAGATCATTAAAGGCATCCTGATTACCTGAGCCTGACACCTTTTTCTAGATGTTACACACAGTGATGGGGTTGTAGAGCCACGATGGGAAGCCAAGCGGCTTTTGCAGGAGGAATCCGCCTGTCCTGAACCCAGCTGCATACAGAGCTTTTTGCAGCACAATCTTTGACCACATACTTACGATTCAAATGAAACATGGGGTTTCCTACCTACACTTTCCTTCCTCCTTTAGGGATCAGGTAGGCTGGCTTTCATGCACATGGTACATTCTGACAATGGTTCATTTAGATTTATAATACTGTTTTTTTCTGTAAGACTGTTAGCTCAATTCTGCATAACCAAGTTTGGGTGACTTGCATAAAGCATGGATAAAACTACTGCTACCAATCACAGTCAGAGGCTGGTCAAAGCCAACATTCATTAACTTTGAACACAAAATTGTCTGAATCCATCAGTAACTGCAATGGTGCCTAATTAGAGAAGGCATTGCCTATTTCAAAAGCCATGCTATCTAACTGGACCATTGAGCAACAGAGAAAAGTAAAAAGAGTAGCAAAATCTCATATGAAGGAATTAAAAAAGCACAGTGATTTCACTCTCTATGCATGGCACAAGTTATTATCTCAAACAGTGACATTGATAATAGGGGCCTTTATTTAGAGAGTGCTGAGCTTCAGCAATTCCCATTCACTTTAGGTGGAATGGAGGGTGCTCAGCAGGACTGAAAAAAAAAAGTGACCAGCTAAACATTCTACTGTGTGGTCCAGGAAGCTGGAGAGTGCCTGGAGAAAAACGAAGAACCATAATTAAATGCAAACTTAATGGAACATGGACAGCCAGGGTCCTGTGTTCTCCCCAGTAGCACTTTTACCAGAGTGAAATGGAGCAACAATAATCCAAGCTTTATTCCATCTAGTCCCCCTTCTACATAAAGTCTAGGAAAAATAGCAGTGAAGCTATCAGTCCCAGGAAAGAAACTGCATTGAGGGAAACCTAAACAAATGGTTTACTTCAGATTGGAGATGAAGAAAGATTCAGAACTATTTCTCACATATATTCATTGATGTTGCAGATAGGTTTTTGCTATATATTGCTCCTGCCTTTTGGTATACAATCTGTGAGTACTCCAGCAAACCAGCTTCACTAGCAGGAACATTTATGGGGAAAGGAAAAAAAAAAAAAAAAAAAAAGTTTCATTACTTCAGTGCAGCATCTCTGAAATGCATATTAGACTGTAACAATGAAACACAGTAACCCCTAGTGGCTTGACAGGTCTAAGAGGTGGCTGTGACTCCCTGCTAAACCTCACTCATCAGCAAGTTGAGCACTTGCTGGAAATGGTTAAGTGGGCTCCTATGTGGGCCTGGAACAGGTAGTGTATTAACACAGCAGGGTGAGGAGACTGGAATGCCTCACCAGAGAATTTGCTTCATCCTGAAGTCAACAGGAGTGCTGCCA
>WBNM01034922.1:32935-35435 GCA_013399055.1 Ramphastos sulfuratus | reverse complement strand
AGGCATCCTTGTTTGGTTTTTCTTTGCAAAAACAGCTCTATGAGATGCAGAAAAACTTTAGTTCACTTAGCTATCTATGGGAGCTGTGGATATCCAGTACATATCCTAACTAGGCCTTCAGGCAGGGTTCTTCTGCACTGAAGATAAATTCTACTCTATTTCTGCCACTGGTAGTCTTTTGACAGAGAAACACCTATAATTCAGTGGCCTTTGCCCAACTATGAAAAGAAGAGAACAAAAAGATGCACAGACGCCACGCAAAGTGGAATCCAGCTATGCACATGCTTCTCATCCATCTGTGGGTGCAGAGCTTATAGGGTCCACCTTCAGTGCATGCATCTGTGGGTGCATCTTTTAGTGTTTGTTCTGGGCTAAAACCCCAACACTTCCTACACTCATGAAGACAACAGTAGCTACGGGGAATGATGCCAGAGAGCCCTGAGAAGAGGTCTACCCTCCCCATTTCCACAACTCTCTGTTCATCTGCCTTAGAACTGAGCACGAGAATTTTGTCTTCTGCATAATGTGGAGAATTTTCTCTCCTATACTAATTCTGCCTCTTGTGAGTGCAGAAACTTCAGAGCCTTAGCAGTACACAGGTGATGGGTATGTTCAGATTTTGCTTGTTTTCCTGGGTCTTGGAAAAACAACATTGTTGAGTAGTTTGTTACTGAATCAGGCACTTATTGTATGTACAGATTATATAAACAAGAAGGTCAATTTTGTTTCAAACCTATATGAATATGGTTCTGGGACTGAATTAACTACTGATTGAAATGTTACACATTTTTAACTAGCTAATCATATTTTATTTCACTGCATGCAGACAGCAGTGCAATGAAATTAGCTGCTTGTTTGTACATTTTGGAAAATGTTTTAACTTCACGACTTTAGATGGAAAAAAAAAAAAAAACCAGGAAAGAATTTAATGTATGTCCAGGTGAGACTGATAGGGTAAAAATAATCAGGCAATAACAACTGAGCATAGCTCAACAGAAACCATGTTGCTTTCTCCTGATTTTTTACCATTTTCTTTCTTTCCCTCAAAGTCTGACCACCATTCCTCCACTGTAAGTTTACAATTTGAACAAATAGCCTTATCTCTCATAGCATAAAAACAATCCCAGAGATCTAACATTGCATTTGCTCACCCAGTATACAAATACGAATGCTTTAGCAAGCTTGTCCCACATCAACTAACTGGTAGGACTACACACAGTAACAGTACTACTTTTTATGTAGAGAAGACTGGATATTTTACATAATTTCAGGCAAAATACGGATTATCAGGAGATATTATCAGTTGAATCCTACCTCAAGATAGGTACTTTAGTATGTATATTGAAAACATCTGATTAATCCAGAACTGCTGTTTTTTTAAGAAAGCTATAGCTGTAGAGAGGTATCATCTGTGGGGGGAGGAGGGGACAGTGGTACTTCCACAACCCCTTATTGTTCTATCATATCTAATCCTCAGTTCTAGTGCCCGTAACGATTCCCAACTGGTAGATGAACTACTTCGAACATCCCTGGAGCAGAATTGCTACCCACTAATGTATCAGCTAAATGTTAGAAGACTCCTAACTCCCCCATCTGTGTTTTACCTCCCCAGAGGGTAAATACATTGAACAGTGATTCCTTTCCCTGGCACACACTTTCTAAACCTTACTGGCAACTGTTATGATTTCCAGTCCAAGCAGCTCTGCAGTCAAAATCACCAGTTTTATATGCTGCAGGGAACTAAACACCTACCTTATTAAAATAATGCCCTCGAAACACACTGTAGCTCTGCATTGCCATTGCAGTTGTTGCCAATGTAGTGCTGATAATATTATGGATTACAGCTAATATAGGCTATTGAATCAGTACATTACTATCTTTCACTGTTAACTTCAGGAAATTTACTGAAATTAATATTATTTATTTATATATATATAAACACACGTTTTGGACTTTTTTTAGGGGAGACTGAGGTCTGGAAAAGTAAATGAAAACACACAGTGCAGTGTGGATTTACTGGGCTACAGGGAAGAAACTAAAACCAGTCCGCCACCCTCCAAAAAAAAAAAAAAATTAAACCAAGACTAAATATCAAAGTACTCTACCTGTTCTCTTCAGAACTAGGCACTATTCATAGACCCACAGGTTATTCATGACTGAATATGCAGAATTGATAGGTGTAACTATACAGATAAAGGCCATGGAGATCAGGCCTGAAGGACAAATACGTTTCTGCTTTTCATGTCATTTGCAGATTATCCACATCCTTCTATTTTTTCTCATTACAGCAACTTGCCTTTATTTTACTTTACTGTCCACTTGTCTAATACTAGGATACTGTTATCACCCACTGCACCCTGATATTAATAATTCCTCAATAAAATAATAATAAAGTCTAATTGAGAATCGCTTTTATCAACTTTGCTATATTGCCATCTATCTGAGGTTCTCAACAGCAAAGATTTAAATGTTTCATTTTATTTTTAACTTTCCCTTTTCC